>CABHPH010141581.1:7727-41815 GCA_902168325.1 Peromyscus nudipes | reverse complement strand
GTGGGCCGGGGAGAGGGGGGCTGGGTGGCAGGAGGGGTAACGGGGGGATCTATGACTGATATGTAAAGTTGAACTATAGTGTAAAATAAAATAAAATAAATTATAAAAAAAAATTCTCTGCCTTCATAAGAAAAGCATTAGAACTAGTGGAGAGGTTCCGAAATACTGCAGAAAACAAAACCAAATATACCTAAAGCAATTGCAGTTTTTATATGCAATTAATTAATATCATAAAATGAAAATCAAAATACTTTTATTTAAAACAGCATCAGGGAGAAAAAATTACATAGGAATGCATTGAACAACTGAGCATATGGCCAGTACACTGAAAACTGCAAGACATTATTGAAAGAAGTGTCTAAGAAAAACAGAAGGGTGAACACTCATCCTTGGTTGGACTAAAAGATTTAGGGTGGCTATGACTTCTAATTTCATCCTCTGATGATGCGAAATCCAACCAAATCCCAGCAGCCTTGTTTTCAGAAATTAGCAAACTGATCTTAAAGTGCACATGGAAGTGAAAGGGGATTCAGGAAAACAACAAAACCAAGTGAAACAAAAGTCAGGATACTAACTCATCCCAACTTCAAAGCTCATTACAGAGGTAAGGAGATGGCAGCAGGGCCCTGCTGGTACAAAGATGAAGGCACAGACGTTAACGGAATGGATTGGGGATTCTAAAAAGGGATGTTTCAGGTTAGCTGATTTAGACAGGGACAGCACAATAGAAAAGAGGAGGGATAGTCTCACTGAACGGCCTTTCCATGAGGTGAACGAGCTCACACAAGAGGAGGACGTTCTCTTCTGCTTTATGCCAGACATGTTGACTCCAGAGAAGTGGGGAGAACATCTCTGAGACTGCTAATGTACTCTGTATTTCCCAAAACAAGAATGGCCAGCGATACAGCCAAAGGCTACCAGCTGGACCTTGAGGAAGGGTAAAGGTAGGAGAATCATGGAGGCCAATGGAGGAAGTTCACATCCCAGCATGGAGCCAAAAAGAAAGAAAGCCTCCCAAACCCAGAAAGACAAAAATGTCTCATGTTCTTTCTCATTTGCACTTACTACCTACAAAGCTTCAGATGTGAGTATGGAACTTGCAGTTATTGTAGGAACCAGGAAAGTAAAATAGACGGTGGCAGGGAGGGAGGAAGAGGCAATGGGGAGGAGAACTGCAAGGTACAAGTGATCTGAAGGGGGAAATGGGAAAAAAATTGGAGGGGACTTTAACTAGGGAGAGAAGAGGGAGATAAACATAGATGAAGGAAAGAGAAGGGTCGAGTAAAATAACAAAGAATGTCTGAAAAAATCATAAGGAATCATATTATTATTTATTTACCTAAAATTACATCTAATACATATAAATATGTATATACATACACAGTTTAAATGAAATTTTTCCATCTTGGCTGACAATACTACCCCAAGTAACTACAGACTATCTAAGTAAAATACAACATCAGACGTGAGAAACCCCCTTTGAGTTATTAGACAGGGTTATCTAAGATACTCCCAAAGCATTATAGCTTATTTCTATTGCCCTTAAAAGTTGCTTCTCAGACATTGAAGATAAATCTCTATTGTGCAGACACCATGTAGTTCAGACAGAGTAGGAGGACCTGAAAGCCTTCTTCCTGAAAACTAGCTTCCTTGTTACCAGATGCAAGCCTCCAAAGAAAGGAAGCAACCAATAGTCCTATCCAGCCATGATGCTTGTGAACTACCAGTATGACCAACATGGGACAATATCCCTAAGGATACATCAGTGACACACACACACACCTTGGCAGTAACCACTACCTCTCTTTAAGTTTTCCTCAAAAAGAGGGAAATCATACCTGGTATTGAAAACCTAGTCAACTGCCTGGGATTAATGAAGCCATAGATCTTGGAGGAGAATCTACAATCGCCACTGTTAAAGCAGTGTAATTCCCAACTGCATTCTGAATATTTTTTTTTTTGAGACAGGGTTTTTCTGTATAGTTTTGGTTCCTGTCCTGGAGCTCTCTCTGTAGACCAGGCTGGCCTTGAACTCACAGAGATCTGCCTGGCTCTGCCTCCCGAGCGCTGGGATTAAAGGCATGTGCCACCACTGCCCGGCCTAAGTATTTATTCTTATATTTACAGATAAGCATAGGTCTGACTCCTCATCAAAGAAATCTCTTTTTGCCACAGAGACCATTACAGAAAACCCCAGCAAATCAACATGAAGAGAACAAGTGACCAGCACCAACTGATACATCTACAACATAATGCCTGCTCCTAAGGTTCAGGAATTATGGTGGAAGAGAGGGCAGAAAGATCGTGAGAGAAGGAGGAACAGGACATTTGCTAAGATTGTGTCTCCTAGAAATGTCAAAGAAGCTATGCACATGAAGTCTCATCATCATAGATGCTTAAACAAGACCTGAGCAGAGATGACATTAATAGACTTGCTAACATGGAATGGGGAAAAAATATCATGGGGTCTCAACCATAGACAAAAAACTACAGAAAACTATGAAATTCTAAGAGTCAGGTAAATAGTAGTAAATATAGTAAATAATCCCTCATTTGGTTAGCCAATATCCAGTAGTCAGCTCTAAAATCATATACAGACATGTCACATTTTATAAGCTGAGTAGGTTGTATATTATACATTTATGAATATATATGTGTATACATATGTATATGTAATTAAATACAGATTACGGGTTTCAGAGAGAGCAAAAGGGTACTTGGGAAAAGTTGGGGAGAGAAAAGGGAAGCAGGAAAATGATGTCATATTTCAACTTCAAAAAAAATGTAAAAAGGAAGGAAGAAAGCCTACGGATGATCATTAGTAGTGGGGATCCCTTAGCTCCTCCTTTCCCAGACATGAGTTATTTTTATGTCTGTCTATACAAAGTACCAAATCAGTAGGGAGATGTAATAGGAAATTCTGACTCAGAGAGTTCTTTGACTCAGTGCTGGCAAGAACGGCTGTCTGCTGCTATGCAGTGTTTGCGAAAACAGTGGCGCATGTGATATAGGACAAGGGACAGAGAAGGACACCCTAGCAGTCAGGATGCGGCTACAGCAGTCTGTCTGGAGTTGTATGGCTAGTCTAGGAGGGCAGGTCCTTGTGACACTAAGGAAGAACAGCCAGCCCAGTTCTACAGAGGGGTGGGAGGCAGAGTGAGGAGAACGTTTGAGCACTACTAGAGCCAATGAAACAGAGAGGGATGTTGAACATGGAAGGCTGATTTGAGACAGGGTGAGAGTAGACTGCCCGTTGGGTCTGACGTCATCAAAGGCAAGGAATCTGAGAGGAGTGGCAGCAGCATAGTCAACAGTAGAGGGACTTCCTTAGGTCATCTAAACAGGGAGGAGAAAACTAAGCTCTGTAGGTTGCTTTATTTCCTTGTTAATCTAGTTTATTTTTACTCTCAATGTAAGGGTTCTTTGGGAAAGTGCAAATCCACTAAATCAAGAGAAAGGAGTTTTCAGTAGCTGGTGTGGACAGACAAGGAGAGGGCAGAGGCTCTAGGAATCAGAGCTGATGACAGAAGCTGCACCTCTAACTCAGCCTCCTGGGAGGAGCATATGATGCAGCCGCAGA
This sequence comes from Peromyscus nudipes, assembly GCA_902168325.1. NCBI lineage: Eukaryota > Metazoa > Chordata > Mammalia > Rodentia > Cricetidae > Peromyscus > Peromyscus nudipes. The sequence goes on along the minus strand of CABHPH010141581.1, from coordinate 38,235 downwards.
AAGAAATAAACACTGGTTCTCCGTCACCCCTATATGCAAGGTACTGTCTCCCCAGCCCCATGCTAACACGTGCTGGGGCTGCAGGCCAAGGACAAAGCTGGACATCCTAAACTTTACATATTCTATAATGAGTCAGATACTCTGTCAGGGCTGAGAACCAACGGGAATAAAAAAAAAATGTGACAAAACCACAGCCGTGGGGGCCAGACGTGGGTCCTAGGGCAATAAGTACTGTGAATTTTTTGCATCCGTCCTCTCCTTCCCCATTTCAAGCCAGGCAGACATTAGTTGTTAACAACATTGAGTCACACACACTTGGAAATTTGGGTAAAATTAGAGACCTCCTTCCTGCAAAAGTAGACAGAAAATTTTGCACACTGCCAATTTTGCTGATGGTTCATCGTCTTAATCCTAATCTGGAGTGTACCAAGTTTAACTTTAGTCTCAAGATCTCCTTGTATATAGAATGTATTCACATAACTCCTCCACCTTACAACATCTTGGTCTCATACCTTCCAACTTTTAGGAATGATTAAATAATGTTATTCTTTCTGAGACATGTGGAGTTCACGGGAACTGAGGGAGACAACTAAAGTCTTCTGGAGAGGGACTCTGAGAAGCTAATCTTCCCTTTTGTAATTCCTGAACCTTATGGGGGGTTTTCTCATAAGTGAAGTGTCAAATTGCAGGTCCGTCAGCGTTCACCCTGCTCTCCATTCTCACGATATTCACCTACCTTTTCAGTTCAGAGGTTCTTAATAAACACTCTCTCTGACTCTGTCTGTCTGTCTATCTCTGTCTGTCTCTCCATCTCTGTCTCTCTGTCTCTGTCTCTCTGTCTCTCTGTCTCTGCCTCTCTGTCTCTCTCTCTGTCTCTCTCTCTGTGTCTCTCTGTCTCTCTCCCTGTCTCTCTCTCTGTCTCTCTCTCTGTCTCTCTCTCTGTCTCTGTCTCTCTCTCTCTCTCTCTCTCTCTCTGTGTGTGTGTGTGTGTGTGTGTGTGTGTGTGTGTGTGTGTGTGTGTGTGGTTAATTAGTTTAGAATGACATAGGAAGGGGAAGTATGCTTTGCCTGACAGCTGTTCTCTTTCCTGTCCTCTAGAATGTGACTTTAGAAGTGGAAAGTGAAATTTAAAGGATATGTTTGCTGGCATGACAATGTTCTCTTGGGGCAATGAAAACTTGGTGGGAGAGAGCCATGAATGGGAACAGGGGCATACGTCTTAATGTTTTATACTATAGTTTGCTGCATTTGTTAGTCTCATGATTAAAGCAGGCAGGGGAGGAACTTGCTTTCACTAAATGACATGTGACAGCACTAAATGATGCACTTTGATAGCAGAATGGTCATAGGAATTAACCAGCCCCTATTTTGCAGACTAGGGAAGTACCGATGAAAGACTCTGCCAGAGGAAGATTGGGACTCTGGCATGATTCTAAGTCCATGCCTCATTCCTGGTAGTTTAGTGCAATGCTTTCTGAATTTCAAGTATAGAAATCATTTTTTTAAAACAAAATCCTACATAGAGAGCTACAATATGAAACCTATTTTACCAAGAAGTACCATTATCTTGTCTCAGAGTCATTTCCCTTTAAGTGAATGGTCTTGACATAAAGAGAAAGGAACAGCATTGAATTGTCATCCCTACTTTGCAGCCAAATGGGAAACTCTTGAGTCTGTTAAAGTGAAATCTTTGCCAGGACCCATGGGTCCCTAGGGATATTGGATACTACAGAATGGAAGGAGGGAGATCTGACTAAATTCCAAGAAGAACAACATGTCGGTGTGTGGCTAACTTCTGAACTGCATTACTTTCTATTTGAATCCTCCATTGCCCTTTACCCTGGAATTGTATCTTTTTTTTTTTTTACTTCTGTTGTCTCCTAGCCCACCTTAAACCCTTTGTCTGTGGGTTGGAAGAACTGCCATTTTAAGAGCAAAGGGATTGAGAATCCTTTCTTTTCTTTTTAACAACTGATTAAGTCAATTTATTAGAAGAGCTGACTTAGGCATCTGCAATAGTAACATCAACCTCTACTCCTGGCTCAGTACTGATCAAAGTCATCTGTTTAACAATCTTGGAAGGACTGTGTAGGTTAGTGAGTTGTGTGTGGATTCTCATTTGGAAACGATCCCATGTCTTGGAACCTTCACCACAAGATGTTTTTCTTGTAGTGAGAGAATCCTTCCTTTTGTTACCCTTTTCATCCTACCTTTTATTAACTTGCAGGATCAGACTTTTAATATATAAAATCCAGAGTGGGATTCTTTACTTCAGTAGAGGCAGCTGACAGTTTCTTTTTTTGCATCAAAGATTCAAGATGTTTGGCCTTGAATGAAAATAGGAGATGGCGAGAAGAACAATAAAGAAAAGTAAAGCCTGTGGTTAGAACAAGAAAAGTGTGACTTGTTTCTATAAAATATCAATGTTGGAACTTGACTCACAGGCCATAGGCTCAACTTTCCTTCTCTTTCTTCTACATCTTTTGGTGGCCTAAAGCCTTTCCAGAGAACTTTCTGTGTGGTGATATGAATAAGAATGGCATCCACAGGCTCACATAAGCATTTGGATGCTTAGTCATGAACAGTGTGGCACTATTTGAAAGGATTAGAAGGATCAAGAAGTATGGTCTACTTGGACAAATTAATAGGAAGGGTTTTGAGCTTTCTTTTTTCTTTTTCATTTTTTTTCTGCTTAGCTCTATTTATTTATTCAGTCTGGGAATCCAGCCCATGGGGTAGTGCTCCCTACATTCAGGGTAGCTTTTCCTCTTCCAAAAACCAGAGCCAAGCCCAGAGTGTCTCTCTTTCTTTCTTTCTTTCTTTCTTTCTTTCTTTCTTTCTTTCTTTCTTTCTCTCTCTCTCTCTCTCTCCTCCCCCCCTCTCTCTCTCTCTCTCTCTCGTGTGTGTGTGTGTGTGTGTGTGTGTGTGTGTGTGTGCCTATTGAGCAAGATGCAGTTCTCAGCTATTGCTCCAGCATTTTCCTACATGTTACCATGCTTCGTGCCATGATGACAATGGATTAAACCTTTGAAACTGTGAACAAGCCAATTAGATGTTTTCTTTTATAAAATTTGTCATGGTCATGGTGTCTCTTCACAGCAAGACACTCTGAAAACTCAGACATAGTACACTGTACAATTCCTTCTGAAATTTTACTTAAAATAAGATTTTGCCTTTGAAATGGCAAGATGAACAGTTGATATTCAAACCTGTGTATAAATTGGAAAAGGTGAATCCTTTCAATGGAAAAAAACAGAATGTGCACAAGATGGGCACAAGATGAGCACTAATTTAAAATCTAAGGCTCTCTGCTTTTCCATGAGATCCCAATTACATTTGGTGACTTATACCCCTTGCTGTTATTTTCCAGAAGTGGACAGAGCAGCTAGATAGAGAAGTAGATACTCCATGCTGTTTGTCAAGATGAGGATTGCCTTAGAACACAGAGTGGCAGTGCTCAGAGAGCGAGCAGGCAGTATTGGGAAGCCTGCGTAGGAAAGATGGAACTTCTTTACAGCCACTGGGGGTAGATTAAGAGGGGGAAGTCTTCTCCCATCTGCTTCTCAGTAGAGAAGATAGAGAGCAGCACACAGGTAAAGGCCAAAGCTGTGCTGTTGCACATTACTCTACCCAATTGCTAAGATGGAGGTGAGTTAACTGCCCAGCATCTTGTACTATCACAAGACTTATAAACTCAAATCCAGTCTTAGATAAAACTACACAGTTTTTCTCATAGCCAGGGCTACAGTTATTGACTGTGCTATACTATTAACTCCTAAGTGCATTGATATTAAAACTTCCAGGTCACAGTCACTCTTGAAACTTTATAAAAGCAGTCTTTTGGAGATTCATATTACTTAAAAATTCAAGAAATTCATGGAACATCCAAATTTGAGACATCATCTAGAGAATTTTGATTATTTTTAATGTTTCCTGAGATAAGAGAATGTAGTTGTGAGGTAATTAAAATCTTCACATTCTCGTTGGGCAAGTGCAAATTCTACTTCACCTAGGTTTTGATCCACTCAACTTAGAAGCTCATGTTTCACTCTTTAATTTCTAGCTCAAATGCCCCCTTCCCCCTGCGAGTGGAAACAGTGGTGGCTACCTCTGTGTTTCATGACCAATACATTCACATAGCTTTCAAATGTGTAACTGTACCAAGTGCTTGCTTTCCCATAATCTGTTCTCATTTTCTTTTCATTTACAGAACTCTAGCTTTAGTTGGGCACAGAAAAACCCTCTTTCAGACTACATTTCCCTTCTTCCTTTGAAACTAAAGTGATCATGGCAACTACTTTTCTGACCATTAAGTTTTAAGTACAGAGTAATTTCCAGATCACATCTGAGTTACAATATGGGTAGCAGCGTGGTGGCAATCATTTGAAGTCTCTCAGAAAGTGTCTTGTAGATGTAAGGACAAGAAATGGAGGCATAACACAAGATCATCAGGCACTAGTCTCTTAGCCCAGACTCTTCCTCAAACCACTGTGGGGTGGTTTTCCTGACAAGGACATCATCAATGGCCTGAAGGAGAGACTGTAGCTGAAGGGATATCCAGTGCTTGCTTCCAATCCCTATAGGAGCACCAAGAGCAGCTTTCCTGGAAGCATCTGACTTTCCCTAAGAGTCAGCCCTCTTATTAGCATTTTAATCAAAATTTGAGCTTAACCTGAAGTTAAAATATTCACTTGTTTGTAGAAAGGTCTTTGGCAAGCAGCAAACCACCAGTACTCATAGACTTTATGTCTGTCATACCCAACGATAGTCTGAAACTTATGAAGGCATAGCAACTATGCCATTTTACATTATGCCTAGAAAGAAAGAAAAAAGAAAGGAAGAAAGAAAGAAAGAAAGAAAGAAAGGAAGGAAGGAAGGAAGGAAGGAAGGAAGGAAGGAAGGAAGGAAGGAAGGAAGGAAGAACAAGACATGGGCCTGAATGTGTGAGGTAATGAGGAAAGAGAAATGTAAAAAGAGACACAGAAAGAAAAATGTTGTACTCCTGGAAATGAAACTTCAAAATGCTGGGACTCCCCCTCAGAGCTGGAGGGACTGAGTCAGCACAACTGATAAAATGTTGAGACAGTTCTGTTCGGTTAGAACTAGAGCACATGGGTTCCCTGCAACCGCCCTCACCAAAGTATGTAATTAATTGGTAATTAATTTCTATATGTTTTGCCTGTTTCATAGATACTCTGAACCATCTTACAAAAGCAGAGAAGATTCCAGACACTTGAACAAGTAGTACTGGAAGTCCTATGAGATGCTCAGACTCTGCATCCATTTTTAGTGATGCACCACGTTGTAAGAACTCATCAGACAAAGATGCATAAAAGAGGGGTGAGAAAGGGAGTGATGACTAAAGAGAGGAATTTAGTGATCTGAGCAAACGGCCACACCCAAGGACCATCTGCACTTGGGTCCTGACTTCTCAGATATCCAGAGAGTTTTTCCTCATCCTCCTTCTTTCTTCTTCCTGTCCACGTTTTTCTTGCAAACCACACTGACAAAGCAATACAATAAATGCCTGTCATGTGGAGGACACGGAGGACAGATTACAAAAAAAGGGAAGTTCTCCTTTTGTCAGCTTCAAAGGATCCGCGTAAAGAAAACAGAATTACCATTGCTTGCCCACAGTCTTTAGAAGGATTGGTGATGTTTCTCACTTTTTCTTTAAGCTCCCCACACTTTATTTAGATTTCTCTCTGATGTCCCTCCAGCATCCCCAGCTCCACCCAAAGGGGGTAAGCACACTAGTGGAAATCCCCTGAGCAAACTAGCACATGCTGTACCAAAATATTATGTCTTGACTTTGTTCTTTCACATCTTCACAACTAAAGGAAAGAGATACAATCAAAATGATAGTCCACTTAAATGATAAACAAGAGAATTTAAAGAGACATGACCCAATTGCTCACCCATGGAGTGACAGTTCATGTGAAGCTTATGAGATCTCAGTTGGTGGAGATACATACATATGTTTCTCCTTAAATATTTTTACATAGTTTTGAGAGAATTTATTTTTGTAGATTTCTAGAAAACACATTAAGCTTAATGTGCAAAACACACTGATTTTATGAATATGTTTTTTTCTAATGAAGCTTTCAAAACAAGATTAGAAACAAGAGCATAAATGATTACCTGATTCCCCAAATCATCTCTTATTTCAGTTGGGAGAAATTTTGAAATTTCAGAAAGAGGCCCTAACACATAGCAGGGATAGAATATGCCACCTGAGTTGAACTCTTTCCCTAAAACTTCTCTATGGCTTGTAGTCAAGAGCATGACATTATAACAGGTGCAAATCACATCTGTCTCCAAGATCCCCTCAAACCCGAGAAAAAGTTTTCAGAGAACAGTACAAATAACCCATGTCTTCTTATTATTGTATCATGTCATCTCAATAAGTCATCACAAGAGAAGCTGAGTCATTAACCTTCCAAGGACTAAATGTATTCAAACCCTGGGAGGAATTGTTCATCTATGTTAATATAGCCATTTTATAGGCCTATGTAATGGTGGAGATATAACAGAAGTCCATAACTTCCTATCCACTCAGATGTTCTAAACTCCTTCTTTTACAATCAGTCTTTCTGCTCCTTTCCAGAAAAAGTCACCATGAAAAAAAACAAAACAAAATAAAACAAACAAAAACAAAAAAAGAAAAACAAACAGACAAAAAAAAACCCAACTGTGCTCTATGGTCTGGGTCCAGGTTTCCTGATTCTTTTGAAGAACTGGAAAGATACTGTCCATCCAGTTATGAAAGGACTCCTAGCCCATCAACACTAATCCTGATAATGAACTTAAAGAAAATAATGCAACTCTTATCAAAATGTCAGCCATTCTTAGCAAATACTACTTCACCTTAAGACCATATTGAAAGCAAAGTGGGTTGACATACAACTTTAGGCAGTCTGAATTATGGCTGTCTCAGACTTCTGTCCTACATTCCTTGGAGCCAATAAAGTTTATATGGAACCTATGTTCCTGAGAAGTTGATAACCAGTGTGATAAAACTCTGTTTAAAATATTCTGAGAGAGAAATTTTGCAGTTGTTTAGAGATCAGAAGATGTTTTCTGAAGTGAGATGGCAAGTTTTACTATTTGTATATCATAAAATTCCCTCTTTGCCCACTCATCTCTGCTGTTGTTGGGAAAAAAACAGATGTAGACAATACACAAACAATTGGGTAACACTGAATTCCAACAATGAATTACAAAAGAAGGTAAAGGATCAAATTTTGTCCCTGGATCGTAGTTTGCCAACACTTGCATTTGATAATCCCTGCGTGCCTGTACTGAGTAGTTAAGTACAGGTGTGTACTAGACATATGCAGAGTACGCAGTACAAACACTGCTACTTTTGTACACTGAAAGATGGAGTGTAAAATATTTTAAATGAACCTTTAATAATTTGTGAAGTATGAGATCTTTATTTTGTAAATTTATTTGGTTTTAAAATTGCATAAATGTATACAATGTATTTAAACCATAACTACCCTCCACTCTCCCCTACTTCCCCTAGGAGCCCTACTCTCCTTCACAAATTCATGGCCTCTATTTCCTTAAAAACCCACAGAGCCCATTTAGTGCTGCTCTTGTGTTCACGAGTGTAGGACTATCCACTAGAGCTTGGGCAGCCTACCATGGGACACGCTGTTAAAGAAAACTGACTCTTGCTCCCCCAGTTTTTATCAAGCTGTCAGTAGTTCCTCAGGTAGGGCTGGGACCTCATGAGTCCCTGCTCCATCCATGTCGGCATGTTGATTGGCTTGTTCTTGTGCCAGTCTTATGTAGGCAACGCCAGCTACTATGAAATTATGAGTACAAAGGTCCTGTCATTTCTAGAATAGATAACGTCACAGTATCGCTCTCTGGCCTCTGGCTCTTCCAACCTTCCTTCCTCTCTTCCATAATGTTCCCTGAGCCTTTGAGGGGAGTGATTCATGTCTGGTACTATAAACCTGGCCAAGAACCCATGCCTGAAGAGGTCATAGGCCATAGGGTAAAACATACTTGTATTAAATTGTTAAAAAGAAATAGTATCAAATTGTCTTCTAGGTATTTATATTTACACCCATAGGATAGTGCAGCCCCACTCCTCATCAGAGAAGTGTCTTTCTCATAGCATGGCAGTTCATGGAGATTCCCAACTGCTCAGTGAGCCAAGAACTGAGGGACCATTGGGGGTTCAGCCCTAAGTGGGACAGCTATATTCTAGCATTATTTTTCTAAAACAAAGTCCCTTCAAACAACCAGTTGATGAACATTGTGAGTTTGGATTTTTGCTTTGTGATCCATTGAAAGTGACCCCTGAGATCACTTGAACCATCACTTGAATTCTAGCCCCTTGCTCAAAAGTAAGCAGTTAGGTTTGGGTGCTGCAAGGAATACTGATACAGAAAAAGATGTCACATTCTACCTCTCCATTTCCTCTACCTCTGCTTTACTCCCCTCAAAGGCTCAGGGAACATTATGGAAGAGAGGAGGGAAGGTTGGAAGAGCCAAAGGCCAGAGAGAGATACTGTGAAATTATCTACTCTAGAAGTCACAGGACCTTTGCACTCATAATTTCATAGCAGCAATCCTTTTTCTCAGACTTCCTGTTTCTGGCACTTGCCTTTTTCTGTGATGTGTTCATAGTTCCCTGTCTGTGGTTAAGAAGGCACAGAGCTGGGTTTAGTCTCTCCCTCTCATTCATTTGCACACACAAGTGCGCTTCTTCTCTCTTTTCTCTCTCAGAATGATGGTTCTGGGTAGAGCTTTTGCTACGGTTTTCTGTTTACTTCAAGCTGTTTCTGGAGAAAGTGGCAATGCACAGAACGGTGAGTCATTTCTAACTTCTTTCTTAAAGGATTTCAGATCGTCTCTAGCATATATGATCAGGTTACTTAGTTCTATAACAAGCCGGAGCTGGGCAGCAAGAACTTGGCTTGCGTTTGCTTCTGTTGTGTGCATTAATAACCAGGACAGATGGTACGAGGACAAACTACAGATGGCCTGAACTGTCTGTCAAGAAGCAATGCATCTCTCTCAAAAACTGTCTTATAAATGTGGATAGATGCTGGTGCTCTCAGAAAAGAACCCTCCTATCAGTTCTCTGATTGTGTTTGTTAGAGAATCTCTTCCAATTGTACATGCTAGAAAAATCAAGCTATCTTTTTTTTTTTGCTTAACTATTTATGGAGTTCTAAAACCATAAATATCCACAATAAATTAATGGCCAGAAGCAATAGTTTATGAATTCACCAGAACTGTATCTCTTATGTGTAGAACATAGGAGTTACTTGCTAATGTATTTCTTTGAAATAACTTTAGCTTTGACAGATTCATGTTAGATTGCTAATGAATAATTCACTAGAGCACTGAGTAAAGTCTTATTTGAAATACACAGGATTGCTTTTGTATCCAGCAGATCCATCATATGGTCATCATAATTCTCTTTGCAATGCATAAAATACTTAGATCCCAGTTCCTTAAAAATATGCATTCTGATTACAAGACTGTGCTCAACAGTGTCTAAAAGCCACAGGAGCCACATTGAACTTGAACCTTCAATTTGTTTCTACAAATTCAACTGTTTTCACACACACACACACACACACACACACACACACAAACCCATAAAAAGGATATATCTATACACACACACATACACACAAAAAACATAAAAAGGATATATGTATACACACACACACATACACACACACAAACACACACACACACACACACACACACACACACACACACACTGCCTCTGTCCACTGAGTGCTGGGATTAAAGGCATGCACCACCATGTTTGTCCTACATGTGCATTTGTAAACTGAGTGTAGTAGCATATACCTGTAATCCCAGAGTATGAAAGGCTGAGACAGGATGATCATGAGTTTCAGGCCAGCCTAAGTTACATACTGAAAGCTTGTCTCAAAATGCATATTTTTTCTTTATAGACAATATCAACACACATCAGCCTTATGACTCAGTTTAGCTCTTTTTAAGTCAAATTCCCTTAGTCATGCTTTCCTAAGCTTAGATATCTGTGTCCACTTACCTAGTAATTACTAAGGATGGAAAACCCTCACATTTTCTTACTAAGAGAACCGTCAGAGGAGTGACGTTTTTCACTGTGACTGAGCATGACTCACTTTGTGAGGGAGAGTCATTATCTCATGTTAAATGTGTGCAAACACATGGCAGGAAGCATGAGGACTTTATTGCTGTTTGATGCAACACTTTGCCACTATTTCTTCCTGTTGACCACACTATTTCTAAAAGGGGTGAAAATTCTTGCTGAAAACTGGATTTTCACTCCAGCCTTTTAAATAAAAAAAAATGATTAGAAAGCATAGAGGCAATCACATAATCATACCAAATACTTCGTGCTTGAAGGAATTCACAAGTAATCTGCTATTGTTGGTTGAAAGATAAAGTTAGTTTTCTAATAACTACAAGGATGAGCAAAACAAGCAAAGGAAACATCAGAAGCCCAGTTTACACTGTTAATCAAGTAATCGTTCTATGAGAAAAATCTTCTAAATGATGCTACCTTGCTTATAAAATGTATTCCAAATGTTGTAAATTTCTGTACTTAGAATTTTTTATTAAATGCTTAGATACTTACTTAAATATTAAGGATACTTAACTATGGAATGCTTAATACATTAACTCATAATTCCATGTAATGTCAAAATCTCATTAAGAATAACAGCTTCAGTTGATACATAATTTTTTCAAATGAACTCCAAATGTTGCATGTATATTTGCATAATGATAATTCACATCTTACCTTTTCATACAGATTTCTCAAAAACTGGTAAGAGAGCTCTCAGACCCTTACTGAGGACTTACTGTGAGCTAACAGAAATCTTTGTGTAGATCTATTCAATGACTGCTATAAAGTGCATATATGTATCAGAACATGAGCTTTGGGAGTTTGAGTATGCAGAAAGGGCACAGCTACAAAGTTAGGAGAGTGAGAATTCACATGCACATCTGCTCCAAAATGACATCACTTAACCACTGTGTGCACGACTCTTAGTTAAGACATCTTCAGCTCACATCAAGTAGAATATTCTCCCAAATGGCATGTGATTTTACTAGTATTTATAGGAATAATTTTTTTGTTATAGTGCAACTGTGCCCTATAACAACACCTGTTAAAGAGCCAATGAGCTGCTCATTCAAACACAAATACTTTGATTGCAGGAAAATCTGTATGATCACTTATTTGCATATTGTGTAAGATAACTTGAGACATGCCTTGCCAGACTGGGCGGTTGGAGTCTGTGGAAGTCTTCTCTTCAGCTGGTGCCTGATATCTGCTAGAAGTGTGCTTTTTTCTGGCGCGTGTCAAATATGGGGAAATCGTATAATAAAGATGGCCCACAGGATGTTTAAATCCAAATAGTAATTCGCATGTATTACACAGAGTTGATAAAAGGTCCAAGTAAAAGCAAAGTATATGACAGTATGAGAGCTGAGAGCTGCCATGTAAGAGTAGGCAACCCACCCAGAGCCATTCCATTCTAAAAGGGGACAGCTCTGAGTGGCAGATATCTAAAGCTAGAAAATTAAAAGTGAACATGTTTCAAAGTATGAACTCTTAAATATGGGCTGCTCCTTTGTTACTTAACCCTGTCAATGGGGAAAGTATATTACACAGAAAAAGTGTAAAGAAACTTGCTGGTGTTCCAGTTATGAAATGACTGGATTCTTGGAATGCATAGAAAGATAAATGCCCGTGACTGTGAGCCGTGTCCACTATCTGTGTTTAGGTGAGCTGTTAGATTTATTGCGTAGAATAGTTGCTTACCTGGTTGGTCTATTCACAACGAATTGTATTAACTTTACTATAGACCTTTGGGGTTAATTAAATAAAGAGAAAGCAATTAAAACTGCATATGCTTGCCAAGACCCTCAGCTAGGGCCCATTTTTAGTTTGTTGTGTTTCCATATTAAAGCCTGAAAAGCATAAAAATCTCAGTTTTGGGTGAGATTAAATACCTGGAAGTTGCCAGGAGCCCTCCACATTCCACCATTATGACATAAACCTTTGATTACTCTAGATTTTCCTGGTCCTTATTAGAATGTGTCCAGTGGAAAATTTTTTTTCTGACCTTATTCTGCTATTAAATATACCTATTCACATACACACACAAATACTTAATCATGGGCTCTCCCACTCAGTTTAGGAAATCAAATAATATCTTTAACAAATTGCAGTTTCCAAAAGTGGCTACACAGACACAAAATTCCATTTCCCACTTTCTAGTATCTACAGAATACAGTAACTGAAAAAAAAAAAAACCACTAATCACACAGGGTAAAACATTGGCATCCTCAGGATTTACTATTTTACAGCTACAGTTGTCTCAGTCAGTCATTTAAGACAAGATTATTTCATACTCTTAGTTGTGATGTCCTTTCAAGGGACAGTGAGCAACCCCATAGAAATGTGAACTTATAGCTAAATTAGTTATTATCATCTTTCATTTGAAAATAACAATTTGAAGGGAACAAAGACCAGCATTGAAAACTAAGGTTGGATTAGCGGTCTACAAATGAAATATAGGAGCTCCTATTTGAAATAAGTAAACACTTCAGTGTGGGGAAAAAAAAAGATAATTTCAACATTTTACAATCCCACAGAGGATTTGTTCATCAAATTTAGCACCTTCTATATCTGCCAGGCATTGGCTTTCCTGAATATGTTAGATCAAGTGGCTGAAGTAGAGAATATAGCCTTAATAAATACCTTCCAAATACCGTTTTAAGTGTAGCAAAGAAATTCTGATGTAAACAAGGCAAGAGGTGTTTCCACGCCCCTTCTAATTTTCTAACACACTAGTCCAATGGTAGAACAACTAATATGCACCTGGAACTTATTCCTAGACTGTGATAAAAGTTTTTCAGTTAGAACACTCTGTACTCTGCACCTGCGTATTGGGGTTTGCGTGTGTGTGTGTGTGTGTGTGTGTGTGTGTGTGTGTGTGTGTGTGTGGTGTGTGTGTGAAATTTTGTCACTGTCTTTGTCCTTGCAATTTATTTCTTTAGATAAACTATAAGCCCGCCTTCATGCCTGCCACACAAGTGACATTTTATTAAGGAGTATCAGGTTTTCAACTGAGGCATTCATTTGCCTCCTTAACAGCTGTTTTGTTCTTCCCAGGAGACCTAGAAGATGCAGAACCTGACGATTACTCCTTCTGGTGCTACAGCCAGTTGGAAGTGGATGGCAATCAGCATTCACTGACTTGTGCCTTTGATGACCCAGAAGTCAACAGCACCAATCTGGAATTACAAATATGGTGAGGAAGATGGTTTCCATGGTCCTTAGAAACCCAACTCCTGCCTTTCTTTTTCTGTGTTCCCTTCAGCACCTGCAAAGGAAGGAGTGTCTGTCCTAAGTATCAAAGGCTAAAAATTATTGGAGTCTCAAAACTTCCTGAACTACTTTGTCCTTTGACAAAAACTAAAGTGAAGCAACTCTCACTTCAGTTGCTAGTTCCCAAGGAAACATACAAATGGTGCTGTGGCTCTCAGACATTCTACATCCCACCATATGCACAGTAATTTAAAGACTACATCTCCTAGAACATTCGCTTAAGGCAGTGGACTCTTTTCAAATTCCATTATGTAGTGTACTTGCCTGGAGTCCAGTTCCAATGCCAATGTTTAATAACTTTTTGATTTGCAGCAACTTTTGTAACATATATTCCTCAATTGCTTCTTCTAAAAATTTAGAGAATAAATCTCATAGGAAGGTTGTGGTGTTTAAACAATTTAATATGTACAAAGAGCTCAAATAAACCAAACCTCCAACGTTTAATTAGTAATCAGAGAAAGAACATCAAATGATAATTCTATGAATATATATCTAAAATACCCACCCTCTTAAAACAGTTTAATTCCAGATGATCTATTCAATGTAGAATTTCCAATAATTCATAAGAACAAATTGATTCTTGGTTTCATATGGCCTTAGAGGAAAGAAAATGCAAAGCTTCTGGTCTGAAAGTTGGTAAAGAACTCAGGGAATTTTGTCTTCTCTCTCACCCACCAGTCATTGCTTGTTGTCAAGGGTTATTATCTCTGGTGACTTGAAAAAAAATACTCTAATATGAAGTTCTTACTTGTGACTATTTCCAAATTCATATCAGATGACCTCATTTTTTTGTAAGTTTCCGGAGGAGGAAAGTATGTCAAGATCTGCAGTAGTAAAAGAAGGCTTCATAAATTCCATGGTCACTAAGGCAGTCCTTAGCCACCTACAACCCAGATAAGCTCTAGCTTCTGACTTTTCTGAATTTAGAGCAGTTTCCTGAATCTACGCACAGCTTTTCCCTGAAGTCATTGGATGAACAACATCTTGAATTTGAATGCCACAGTATATCCTCGGTCTGTTTCTGTTATTGCACTTTCATAGCACACTTTCTATGGAGAACAAAAACATAAATATCCAGGGTCTAGAGACATGGCTTAGTCAATAAATTGCTTGCTATGCAAGCAAGAAGACCTAAGTTGGGATTCCTGGAACCTATGTAAAAGCTGAATGTGGTATTTGGATCCCACCCCTGGGCTGTGTTGGGGAGTTGTAAAGATAGGTGGATCCTTACTGACTAGTCAAGTGAGTCCAGTCAATGACCTTCAGCTTCACTGAGAGACTCTGTATCAAAAAGTATAGAGTGGAGAATGAAAGAGAAAGACCCCAGATGTTAACCACTGCCCTCCACATGTGTATGCATGCAAAACACCCACATGCATACACACACACACACACACACACACACACACACACACAATGTATATATACATGCCCCACACTCAAACCAAAACAAAATACAGAGGTTCACAATCAATCCTCCAACTTGCTAGATTCAGCTAAATAGCTCATCTAAACAATGTTCTCATTTTTTAATGGAAAAAAATGACCCCTCCACACAGAGGTTTGACTTTAGATTTTTCCAACCAGGTTGTCAGTGGGTTGTCACAAGCACTGTGGTTTCACCTGAGCAAGCCATGACTGACCTTTCTGCCCACTTACATTCACATATTTAACCACGTTCTTGCCCACTGTAACCAACTGTCCTTTAGTGTCTTGAGCTTATCTGACAGAGCATCCCTTTGTATTTTCCAGTTGGACAGATATTCCTGTAACATATGTTTTAAGGTATATTTAGTGAGAAACAGAATGTTGACCTCAAGTAGATAAAAGTAATTTCTAGAGCGTTAACATTTCCATAAAGCATATACATTTTGAGTAAGACATTCATGTACCTTGTAGGTTGAAAAGATGGTAACTAAAGAGCTCTGAATTTGCATGTTGCTTTTGTAAAAATGGAACTACCTTTTGTAGAACATATAAATGCATAAAGTAGAAGTTGGGATTGGCTGAAGTTGTTACACAGGTAATCACCGGTAGGTGCTACGTCCCTTCTCTCAAAAAGAGGTAAATTTAACATCTGTTCTAGATCTGACCACCAGTCTCTCTGGACAAGAAATGGAGTAGTTTACTAGATAATTAGCTAGATAGATAGATAGTTAGTAAATTAGTTAGTGTTCAGTTAACTGATCTCCAGGGTAGGATCGGGTTATTCATAGACCTGAATTACTAGTATACCAATGGACTAATTCACAGTTCACAGTGACAGATACAATTATTACAAAAATGTAATTACTCATTATAGGCTGTGGTCCTGTGGGAATTAGTGGGGGAAGGATAAAGAGGGTGGAAAGGTCCAGCTAGCCATTGTGATCTGCCTGGTTTATTTTAGTCTCCTAGCATGGCTTCCTCTCCATAGAGCCAGTTCTTGGATATTGGAGTTCTCCACAAAGGTCCCAGGTTCCTAGACAGATATATTGAATCTCTTATTATCCATCACTTATTAATTTCATTGTCTGCAAAATGAGAGTGATCTGATACTATTTATGGTCTGGTTTAAGTTTTTAAAATACCAGAAAGCTGCTACAGGTTCAAGACCCATAGCTGAATATTTCACTCATATGTTACTTACAAAGATTTTTAAGTCTAAGTATTTGTATAAAGTCTGTTGACTTCTGTTTTCTCTGCATTGCATGAGTACCTCCAGCTCAGAAATTGATTTTCCCCTAATGTTCTCTCTTCTATTCTAATTCAGCAGATCACAACAGTGTAGCAATTAAAAGTCTATCAGTGACAGGCTTCTGAGCTTGTCACTCCATATTTGTTCCCGTGAATCTGGTTTACCTTGTTGCTTTTTATATTTTACTCTTTTCTGATAAATCTCAATAAGAACACTGCATTCAACCACACTTGTATGTACATGGAGATTCTGGGGATGAGGAGGGGTATTGAACAATTCCTTATCCTTTCGGATAGTTCACAAAAACTACATTTTGGCAGGGATAAAATTTTAAAGAAGGTTCTGCAAATATTAAATATATATTAAGCCATGCAGATACCTTCCTCTTTCTGTACAGAGGCCAGGAACTGTCTTACAAAGATTCAAATTTTGTAACATATTCATACAATGACCTGGTGTTCAGTAGTTATAAAGATGAGGTGTAAGATAAGCACCACCTAGCATAAAACTATTAAGCATATAACTAAGTGAAAGAAATCAAATAAGAAAAAATAGTAATGTTATTGCATTGATGAGAACTACTACTTGCTGGTGAAACTTGAAGTAAGAATTCTGGTTGCTCCTTAGGCATGGGATTAATGACCACACATATGCAAGGCAACCTTCCAATATGAAAGAAAAATCCTATACCTAGAAATTGACTGATGAGTGCATGTCATACAAGTAGGCAAGTGAGTAACGGTGAAAATAAAGAAATCATGAAGTTATATATTCTCACATAAAAATAAATGATACAGAATAAAAGGAAGATTACTGTTTTTTTTTTTCTCTTTTCACATGCCTGAAGTTTAATATCCCTCTTTTTAAGAACTGTCCTTATGAGGTTTTTTTCTCTTGGCTCTTCACTCTTTAAGCCCAGCTTAGTCATTCCAAAAAGAGGGAAAGCTAGGTTCAGTTGGAAGTAGAGATCTTGGCAGAATGCCTCAGTATAAGTTGCTTACACACACACACACACACACACACACACACACACACACACACACAAAGAATCCTTTCTACTAACCAGATTCATGTGAGTGTCTATGTGTGAGAGTGTCTATGTGTTCTTGTATGTATGTGTGTGTGAAAGAGAGACCATGTGTGTGTCTGTTTCTCTGAGTGTGTCTCCCTGACTGAGTATGTGTGTTTGTGTTTCTGTCTACGAAAGGTAAAAAATGTGTATGTGCATTTCACTGTGTGTGTATTTCTATCTGTCTCTCTGTCTTTCTTTCACTGTGTTTGTACGTGTGTGTGAAAATGGAGTATGTTATAAGTCTTGGAAATTGAGAAGATTTGGTGATTTCTTTGGTGAACTGCGTGAGTGTTCTCTCTCTCTCTCTCTCTCTCTCTCTCTCTCTCTCTCTCTCTCTCTCTCTCTCTTAATGTGCTCAAGACCTGGTTACTCTCAAAATTGGAAAGATCATTTCTTATATTTTTTATTTTTGTTGTTTAAACATTAGATTTAACTTAAAAACTTGTATAAAATTGCATAAGATTAGGGATGATAATTCTACACTAAGGTATTCTGAGTTGTCCATGTTTGTTCTAGTTTTTTCAGTGTTGTTTTGGGTAGTCTATTTTTTAAAGTGTTGCTAAGATTTTGATTAATAGTATATAAACCTGTTAGGGGAAAAGTCTAATTTATCAGTAGTAAATTTGCTTGCACATGAACCTAGCTCCCTTTTATTTTGACTTATTCAAATATCTCTCCGATGTGTTTTGTAATTTCCAGTACAAAGGCATTGAATACCTTCTTATAAATTTTATTTCTAAGTCTTTCATCCTTCTATGACTATCACAAAGGAACCAGCAGTTATAAACTTCATTTTCTAACTTTTTTGACGATGCTATCCATAGAAACACAGCTGGGTCTTTTCTGATGGCCTTGATGAATTAAACTAGTTCCTGTCATTATGTTAGAAATCTTTATAAATGTCCATATGAACAGATAGGTTTTTTTCTCCAAATAAATGTGGTTTCTTCTTTTCCAATCTGCATGCACTTGTATTTGCTTCCCTTCTCTTATGAATTGAGGAAAACATCCAGTGTCCTTCTGTGTAGGAGTAGACAAGAAGAACTGTCGACCTTGCCCTGATCTTCTACCATTGTGTTTTACCTTAACTTTCTGTAATAGCATTTTACTGATTTGAACAAGTGTCTTTATTCTATTTCTTGTTGGTTGAGGAAGTTTTAATCATGAATAAATATGTGATTCTATCAAAAAGCTTTCTGCTTTCATTATAGAGGAGTAGCTTGTTTTATTCTGTTAATGTGGTAAATGATGACAATTGACTATTGAATACTGAACCTACTTTGTTTTGCTGGGTACTCATCAAACCTGTCATAGTGTAGGATTATCATTCTGAAGAACTTTGCATACACATTTTTAAGGACCTGTTTTATATATTCCATGCTGGCTTAATCCCATTAAGTAGATGAGGATGATCTTGAACTTCTAGTATTCCTCTTTCCATGTTTTGAGAGTTGGGATTACAGCTATATTCCACTACCCCAGATTTATGTATGGCTTTGAGCAAACTAGGCAAGCACTCTTGCTACTTTACTGAGTCACATCCCCAGGTCTCTGTACACATTTTTTAGGGACCATTTTCTTTCTTATAATATGTTTTGCTAGATTTGAGTGCCAAGTTTAAGTTTGCTTCAAAGAGTTAGGTAGATCATCTCTATTTGGTGGAATGATTTCTGTGATATTGGTAATACCTCTTTCTTAAACATTTGACAGAATTCAGCACCTGTAACATATAGTTTTATTTGTGAGGGTATGTGTTAATATGAATATGATTTCTATTGAGATATTCAGTTTGTGTGTGAGTCAGTTTCACTAACTTGTATTTATAAAATTGTTTTCACATAAAAAATTATTACATTAACTCCCACAAATTGTTAGATTACCTATAGTTTTGATATCCACATAATACATAATGATGTCTCTGACATTTCACATACTGGTAACTTATAATTTTTGTGCCCATAGTGCCACAGAAATTACTATGTAGACAAGGCTGGACTCAAATCCACAGCAACCCTCCTACTTCAGTCTCCCAAGTGTTGACATTAGAGTCATGAGCCACTACACTCAAATTTACTCTTATTTCTTGGCGTATCTTGTTGAGTTACATTAGCCAAAGTCCGCATGACACTGGGCATAGTGGTACCTGCCTTCAGCACTATGGAGGTAGGGGCAGGCAGATCTCTGTGAGTTCAAGGCCAGCCTGGTCTACATAATGAGTTTTAGGCTAGCCAGGGCTATATAAAAATGGTTCTGTGTCAAACAACAAAACAAAACACAAAGTCCCTATGAAAACCCCTTAGTTTACTTATTAAATATATGTAGTTTTATGTGTATAAACTTTTCAACCAGCTTAGCATTTCCTTTAATCCTATATGAAAGAATAATATCAGTATTTCTTATGGCCCTGATTTTTTTTATTTATCCCCAAGAGATACCAATTACTTTATTACTTAAACAAAGTATTTGATTCTCAATGATCAATTCTAAAAACTACATGGATTTTTTTTCTCCTAATTTCCACAAGCGTGCTTTTACTATTTTAGACTAATTTGCACATAATAATAGTAACAGGGCAGGAAATTATGTTATTTTAATTCATTCTCTTTTTCTCTGCAGTATTATCTCACCTAGTTATATATCTATAGACACTAAAGTTGAATTCACACAGCTAAAATGTGCATAAGATGTTATTTTATTGTATACAGAAGTGCCACCTGAATAAAGACTTCTGACTTTTTGTTTCTACAGTGGGTCTCTTTTAGAGATGGAGTGCCTAACTCTTAATAAGCTGCAAGAGATATATTTTATAAAGACAGGAAAATTCTTACTGATTGGTAGCAGCACTGTATGTGTGAAGCTTGAAAAAAGGAATTTAATTTGCAAAAGAATGGACATAGCAAAGATAGGTAAGAAGTTGTGTATGAAGGTATGGTTGCCATGGTTTGGAAACACGTCTTGACTTTCAGTATGCTAAAAATAGGCAAATCATGAAAACACTTCATAATAGACAATAGCAACTTTGCTAACTCATTTTTAGTAAATGGAAAATTTGACCCTTGAATCATGACTTCCTACTGTGAGAAATATGCTGAGAATATTTAAACTCAGCTATGAAAGAGGGTGTTTGACATGACACTGACAGATTGGTGGAGACACACATCAGGATGTGGAATGTAATTGAAGCAGAGTCATGGATCATCTTACCACACATCTTTTCTTTTTTGAATTTATTTCTCATGAAAGCCTTATAATCTTTTCTACATTTTCACATAATGTTCCAAATGTGCATAGCTAAATTAACAAATCATTTTAAAAATAAATATACATTTTCCATGTTTGTCAAAATTCTACTGGTGGAAGAGAGATAGATAGATAGATAGATAGATAGATAGATAGATAGATAGATAGATAGATAGATGATAGATGGATGGATGGATGGATGGATGGACTGATGGACGGACAGATGGACAGATGGACGGATGGACAGACGGACAGATAGATAGACAGATAGATAGATAGATAGTTGAAAGACAGATTAATTTTAAGAATTAGCTCATGTGATTGTAGCAGTGGTAAGTTAAAAATCTTAAGGATAAGCAAGAGGGTAGAAATTCAGGTTAAGTGTGGACATTGCAGACTTGAATCCAAATTCTCATGACAAGAAACAAGAATATATTGCATTCTTGAATCAGACTTGTTTCTTAAAGGAATTTCTACCTTTTATCTTTAAAGCCTTTTATAGATTAAACAATGCCTACTCACTATGGAAGGTAGTCTTGCCACTCAAAATCTACTGACTTAAATTTTAATCATATTTTTAAAATACCATTGGATTAGTATTTAACTAAAACAAGTAGGGACCACAGTCCAGCCATGATGAACTATAATATATTTCCAAAGAGATTAAGTGAGAAATGAAACATAGCTGAATTAACTTGACTCAGAATACATACTTATGTTTTATTAAACATAAATAGTAAAAGCAGTTACAATTCAAGTTAAATTATAATTTGAGCGCATGAAATGACATGTTAACTACTTGTATTTTTTCTACCTCTGGAGATTTACAAGTGAATGTGTATGGGAAAACATTCAAAATGATCTTAGAAATGCAATGTTTGCTGGTTTTAAAGGCGATGAACTCTTCTCCCTCTTCTCAATATCTCTTTCACTACTCTAAAAGAAAAGACAGCAAAGCAATTCTCACTAGATATGAGAAAGTTACCGCTGCTTTGCTTAACTCTGATGACAAGGAATAAAAGTAGACAAGTTCCCTGTCTGAACAATTGTCTTAGGGAAAGAGCAGATGTCAAAGAAAGGAAATATTGGACAGATGGCTTTACATGTTTGACCACACAATGACCTGAGCTAGATCAGCATGAGTGGCAGATGAGGCCAAGAGTTCCAACCAACATTATCCTTGTGTTTTGAGAATGAGTAAGCTGGTTTTACTCATTTAGAGATGAGGTTTCTATGGATCAGTGCTCATTTTGTGCACTGCACAAAGGCATCCTACTTAAAGTTTCATCATTTATCCAGTAAAGCTATTTCTTTTGGAGAGTGAGCAGAGCAAGTAACAATTCTTGATCCTCTGAGAAAGCACTGAAACATGAGGTGAAAGTCTATTGTCATCTTTGCATAAGGCCATCTAAACACACAAGCCTCGGCAGTCATGGGAACACACCCACAGAATCTGGGGATACCTGCCCCATCCATGGTCCCAGCTCCCAAATACCCAGTGCTCATCAAGGACTATGTTGCATCTCCCACAGCACACCACAAGACTAACCTCCTATGTGAGCAGCAATGAGGGGAGCCAGAGTATGCACACTGCTGGTAGGACAGGTCCCTGTGAGAGGGGTGTTGTGGGTCTCTGCTAGGGCACTAGAAAGTACTTGCACACCTGAGCAAATAAGATGAAAAGCGATAGGATGCTTCTCGCAGGATTATCTTCTCCTAGCTCCTCAAGAGGCATCACAGTCATTGAATTATCATTTCCACAAATTGAAATTAAATGCTCCTGATTGAATCTTAGAATCAGAAACCCTGGCCACCTACACCTTTCTGCCTCACTTCCCATTCACCAGGTCCCCTATGGTGGTTTGAAAGAGAATGGACTCCAAAGGGAGTGGCACTATTGCAGGTGTGGTCTTGTTGGAGGGAATGAGTCACTGTAGGGGTTTGCTTTGAGGTCTCCTATGCCCAAGCTTCTCCCAGTGAGACAGACCATTTCCTGGTGCCTTCTGATCAAGATATAGCCAGAACCATGTCTGCCTGCATGCTGCCATGCTCCTCACCATGATAATAATGGACTGAACCTCTGAACTGTAAGCTGCCCCCTCAATGAAATGTTTTCCTTTATAAGAGTTGTGTTCATGGTGCCTCTTCACAGCAATAGAATCCCTAACTAAGGCATCTCCCTAGCCTCTAAGGCTGGAGGTCCAGCTTCCTGCCTTCCTACTTTGTTTCAAGTGTATTAATAAAATTGTCTCAGGTCAAAGGGGAACATACAGCCTGATCCAGATGTTTTAATAGAAAATCAATACTTTTCTCTGGATCTGTGCTGCTTAGTACGACAGCTTTCTCCTTCCAGGAGTTTATCTTACATGGCATATTATTTCTGAACAACAACTCTGTGATGCAAACAGACAGCAGGCAGAGGCTTACAGAGCAGTAGGTTAACTTAACTAAAACTGACCAAGGAGAAAGTCTGGCAGCCACTCTGGAATTTGTTAGCCCAGGCCAGGAGGCAGACTCTGCACTTCTATGTAGATGTAGCCTTGCAATTCTCTTACTTTGGAGCTCATTAGTAACACATACTCTAGTATTCTGATAGTAAATGTGTGTGTGTGTATGTGTGCGCACGCTCATGTGTGTAAAATTAACACTACCCATCAAAACGAACAATTCCTGAACATATGGTCTAACACTCTTACGTTTGTTTCTTGCACAGACCATTGCTACCCTAAGCAACATTTAGGGCTTCCTCCACACTGTGACCCAATTATCTTTCCCAAAGGACTTGGTATATAGAAATGGACCAATATGGGAATTATACATGGGAGGATTTGGAGGCCAAGACTGGGACTGGTATAATTCCAAGTATTCACAACACTCAGAAGGCCACACCAGCCACAGGAAGGCTGGCAATGATGTCTGGATGTGAATCAAGGAAAAACAGATTTGGCTTTGTGAAAGACCAACTCCTAATATAAAGAGCCCATGAGTGGGTGTTAGAGCGCACGGACTTCTAAGAAGTATAGTTATCAGCAATTAATGGAAAAGAGGTCATGAACTTGAAATAGAACAAGGAGGGCTATGGGAGGGTTTGGAGGCAGGACAGGAAAGTGTGAAATGTTGTAACTACATTTTAATGTCAAAAAGTACAAGGAAAATCTTAAATGTCCTTATGTCCTTTGTAGCTCCATACACAGCTTTCATTTCTGTTTCTTTCCAGTTAAACCTGAGGCTCCCTTTGGCCTGGACATAGTTTATCGAAAAGAAGCAAATGACTTTTTGGTGACATTTAATACATCTCACTCAAAAAAGAAGTATGTAAAACAGTTAATGCATGACATGGCCTACCGCCCAGGAAAGGGTGACAGTAACTGGACGGTAACGTAGACCAATCATGTTCATAAAACTTATTCTTTACTCAAACAGGCTCCTGAGATCATCCTCACTGAAGACCCCATAACTCCTGCATCTTTCTTGGCTATCGTCATCTAACTTGCTCTATTTTATCTTCATGGTTCAGATTTAGATAAGAACGAATGCTCAGACAATCCTGATCCTCACTATACAAAGCCTTATACAAAGGTTAATCAGGAAAAATAGTTGCTCTCTATAGCGTAACCAAGAAGTAGTCATGCTTTTTTGTGTTCTGGGATTTTTGGGGGGTCAGCAGGAGGTCAGCAGAAGAAGAGGTAGAAGGCTTGTCTGTCTCTTGTTTTTATTTTAATGTCTAAGGTTTTCGTCACAGAAGAAACAATTTGTATTCACTCTTCATTTTCTGGATGTTCAGTTGGCTTCTTCACAGTCCACAGAGGTTGAAAAGATCTCGCTGTTCTTAGTATCTATTTGGGAGATGACCTGGGAGAGACGCAGAGTATCCTGGGTAGTTGGGTTTCTCTTGACCTACCAGCTTATGTCACATAGACATTTTTCCCCCAAGAGATGGCTACTCTTTCTCAAGAATAAAAGAGTGCTTCCTTAAGCTCAATGTCCCTTTGCTCAAGCCAGGTCATCCACATTACTCTGCAGTGTGCTGAGGAATGCTACTTATAGACGTGCACTCCTGTCCAAGCCACGTGTTTCCTCTCTCTGCCTACTGCACACTCATACACAAACTGGGTGACTTTCACCCTACTTTCTCTCACTAGTCACCTGAAGCTGCCACCAGTGAGAAAGCAACAGTAGTAGAAGGAAGAAGGATTAGGAATAAATTATTCCACGACAATCAGCTTATTGTCTGTTTAAAAATATATAAATCAAGCCGGGCGTTGGTGGCGCACGCCTTTAATCCCAGCACTCGGGAGGCAGAGGCAGGCGGATCTCTGTGAGTTCGAGGCCAGCCTGGGTTACAGAGTGAGTTCCAGGAAAGGCGCAAAGCTACACAGAGAAACCCTGTCTTGAAAAAAACCAAATATATATATATATATATATATATATATATATATATTAAATGGCCACCCTCTCTTGGAGGTTTATGTCAACACACACAAACACAATTGTTAGTCAAATCAAAAATTAATATTAAGTTACTATCTAACTGCTAACAGATGGTCTGTTGGCACAAAAAATTAATAAATCACTAAGTTAGAGACAAACAAACATGTAAATGAACAGAAAACTTAGAAAACTATCATAGATAAAATCTATAAATTCAATTAACAGAGTCAAACAAATATAAATAACAATCGGATAGTACTTTTTGTCTATAAAACTGATATAACATCTTTTTTCTTAAAAACGATGTAGTATTGGAAAATTCATTCTGTCTTTACTATTTTGCACAATGTAAGATGTTATCTTTTGGGAAGGAAATGATTACTGTCCACTAGCCTACCCATTGTTTCCCATTGGTGCATGGAAAGAGAAAAAGATACTGGAGTGGGAGAAATACCTGTGAGCCAAAGTGGGTGATGATAATTCAGCTGAGAAGCCACCCAGTCAGTGTTCTCTTTTGCCTCTCTCAGTAACATTTGAGTCTGCCCCTCATTCTGCTGCTGAACTTTTTGCATAGTTGAACTCTTTCACTTCAGAAATATGAAAGAACTTCAAGAGCATGACAACCCAGCTCAAAGCATTTGTATTAAAGTGAGTTGAGAGATTTAAGCAACATGTCTTTTACATCAAGTAATATAACTTGTTTTTCCAACCTAGCATGTATATTTATTGAATACAAGAACTACAATCCTAGAGCGAAAGCTACAACCTAGAGCGGTGTATGAAATTAAAGTCCGATCCATCCCTGATACCAGATACTTTAAAGGTTTCTGGAGTGATTGGAGTCCAAGTTCTACCTTCGAGACTCCAGAGCCCAGGAGTCCAGGTAAGCAAAAGCTATAGCATCCCTGCCCCCCCCACAAGACTTCAAATACTGAAGTATAGTAGAGATTGAGCAGGACATTGATGTAAATTACCCAAAAGTCAGGACACTGGGGGCTTTCTTCCACTTTCTTTGGAGAATATTCTACCTGCCTCCTTTGTCCTTGTCTGGAATAAGGATTGTCTGCAATGGGATCTGGATACATAGTACCTGATAACAGAAACAGAGTGTTTTGATGCCACTGTCTCAGGTTCTCCTGGATCTGCTCATGAATCTGTAAGAACTATTACTCACAACCATTTCTATCTTTATGAGGGATCATGTCTGATCTCTCTGTGACCCCTCTAGGTAACACCTTTGCTAGTAGTAAGTGAGCAGGCCAATATGACTATCTACTACAAACCTTTCCCAGTATAAGATGTTATGGGGTACAGGAAATGCAATAGCCATGGAACCAGAGAACGTGTCTCGGGAAATTGCCCAAAGAACCTCCCCCAGGACTTCTTTGAGGAGGATGGAGTTTATTCCTGCTATGCCAGCTTCACATGCTCGTTCTGGAACTCACTGCAGCCTCAGGATGAACATTCATCTCTTCAACTCTTTTTTTTTTTTTTTTTTTTAGTTTTTTCTAGACAGGGTTTCTCTGTGTAGCTTTGCGCCTTTCCTGGAGCTCACTTGGTAGCCCAGGCTGGCCTCGAACTCACAGAGATCCGCCTGCCTCTGCCTCCCGAGTGCTGGGACTAAAGGCGTGCGCCACCAACGCCCAGCTCATCTCTTCAACTCTTATTTACACATTTTTTCTTTGGGTATTGGCAGATGGATAGGAGTTTATAGGCCATCATGAAAGGTCATCTTTACATTTCAAGTGGGCTGATGCTCTTGCCATGGTCACCCAGAGCAGCACCACTCTTCCTGTCTATCAAAGAACTATTTCCAAGAAACAAAAAGTGAGGCCACGTTACTGAGTAAACTCAAACCATCCGAAATATCTACCCTCTCTACCCCCACAATATTTGCTTACTGAATGCTAACCATGGTCTCTCCTTATATTCTAGGGGGATGGGATCCTGTTTTGCCAAGTGTCAGCATTCTGAGTTTTTTCTCTGTGGTTTTGTTGGTCATCTTAGCCTGTGTGCTATGGAAAAAAAGGTGATTTTTCTTTAATAATCAAGAGGGTGATTGTGAGTAGTCAAAGGAAAGCAGGCCTCAGGCCCCACTTACTGATCTAGAAAATCTTGAGAGACTTGACATTTCAGGAATTAGAGCGGCAAGTGTACTCCCTCCTATTCTTAGATCCCAGTCATTTTTATATAGTTGATTTCAGAAAAAGTAAAAATATTGCAACTAGATGTAAGACAAACATTGTTCCCCAAATATTAACTCTCCTCCTCTCTCTCTATATATATATCTATATAATATATATATATATATATTATATGTCTCTCTGTGCATTCATGCACAGGGGTAGGGAGATGTGGGTATATCTTTCTGTCTGTCTGTGTATGTGTTCATGTGTGTGCACATGCACATGTGTGCTAGCCTACAGGCAGCCAACACTCAACAATGATTGCTTTACTCAATCATTTTCCACCTTGTTTTTTGAGACAGGATCTTTCACTACACCTGGAATGCACTGACTAGGTCAGACTAGCTTGTCAGTAAACTCTGAGTACTGCCTGTCTCCACCAGGTCACACATCATCACTGAGTATCTGAACTCAGGTCTTCATGCTTCTATGGCAAATAATTTATTTACTAAATCATCTCCCTAGGCCCTTGCCCCCCAAATAAGATTCTCTGTGAAGAGTTTTCTAAACATTTTCCTCACAGCCTTCCAAAGGACAGAGGAGGAATTATCAGTTCTAATGGGGAATATATTTAATGTCATGACTTTCTGCACACAAACTCTCAAGATTTTTGTATTCAACTCTGTGACAGAGTCATGCACTAGGGAATTACTCAGCATCCTAGGAAGATGCCCTCAGCGTAACATACTTTATGTTACCATAAAAAATTTCCTTGAATAGCTTAGAACATATTCCCCACTTCCACTAGAATTAAAGCAAAACAGTTACTTCCAGTAAATAAAATGAATAAGATGACAATATCAACACTGAACAGAAAATAGGTCACCAAGCTTTAGCTCTGTATCAACACCAATACTACCTCCCTGCAAACCCCACTCCCATAATTACAGTGTCTTGTCCATTGATCAATAGCAATGAGTTCTGTTCTATGCCCTCCTTTAATCAAGCGGGAGATACTCTCCACAGAAAACAAGACGTTTGTCCATAGTTGCTATCTAACAGTAGCAGAGCCAGTACCAGAAGCCTGCTTTTACAATCTCCCTCTGATAAGGAGAAAGATGCATGTGTGTGCCCTCTCTCTCTCTCTTGCATTGTTTCATCTATGAATGTTCTCTGATTCTAGGATTAAGCCTATTGTATGGCCCAGTCTCCCTGATCACAAGAAAACTCTGGAACAGCTATGTAAGAAACCGAAAAAAGTAAGTGTTTGTGGCAGAGAGACACCCTACTGATGACATCTTAGTCTAAGAACATTTAAGACAACAGAAAACTGAAACTCACCTTTTGGCCTTTTATGTATTACGTCGCTGAGGCTCCTTATGGGATACTGGAGAATGATAAGCTGAGACACACAGGACAGAGAGTGGGGACACAATCATTGTTTAATTCAAACCTGAAGTATCATAGCTCAGGCAGAAGTCAAACCAACTGAAGAGCAAGCTGGCAGTTTTCAAACACTGCACAGTAAATTATCCTGAGTTTCTTAGACTTTTTCTTTTAGTTTCCTGAACTAAATGTGTACTAACACCTCTTTCCAGAGCCACTAATGCTCCTGTCTTTCTCTACAGAATTTGAATGTGAGTTTCAATCCTGAAAGTTTCCTGGACTGCCAGATTCATGAGGTGAATGGCATTCAATCCAGAGATGAAGTAGAAAGCTTTCTGCAGAATGTTCATCCTCCACAACCTGATCCGCCACCTGAGGAGCTGGAAAAGCAGGGACATGGGGGAGCAGCTGTACATAGCCCAACCTGGCTAGCTGAGATTTCAGTCAGCACTCCAGAAACTCTCGGAAGAGAGTTACCCCTCAGATTCCTGGATAGAAATCCGAGTGGACGCAATACCCCTACATTTCCTTCGCCTAGGCCCCCTGACTACAGAGATGGTGAAAGAAATGGGTCTCCTGTGTATCAAGACTTGCTGCCAAGGTCCGGAAACACAAATGGCACCCTCCCTCAACCATTTCCTCTCCAGTCAGGAATCCTGATACCAGTTTCTCAGAGACAGCCTATCCCCTCTTCCTCAGTACTGAATCAAGAAGAAGCATATGTCACCATGTCTAGTTTTTATCAAAACAAATGAATTATGAGAAACCTTCCATCACAAACAAGATGATCACCGGGATGGAAAGTCTTGAATGCCTACTTTCCCTCATAGCTCACAGAAGATAAAGTCAATGTAACCTTGCTACACATCATCAGCATTCTGAGAAATCATTTTGATCTCCTAGCTCAGAAACATTTGCATAAAACAGGAAGAATCTGCTTCTACCTTGTTGGTTCGGTCCTAAGAGTTCAAATGACCTAATTAAAAAATATGAACAAAACTCAAATTAAATAAAGAGTAATGGGAAGATAGAAGGCTGTGATGAATGCAGGAAGAAAGAATAACAGAAAATAAGACTAGCAGTGCAGCTCTGTCAGTAGGACTTACTATATATACAGCTCTCTACACAGTTTGTCTCATTTCTTCCTCACAACCATACTGCAATGTGGGTTCATCCATCATAATTGTTATCCTCTTTGCCAGAGATGCTGAAGTTGAGAGTAAATATTTTAAATAATTTGTCTAAGTTTTCCTCTCAGCAGCAGGTGAGGCATGCATTCTAACTTCAGCCTTCCCTTGCCATCAACCTGTCCTATTCTTAAGTGCCAAGCATCATCTTTAAGTGGGTGATTATATAGTAACTATCCCAACTGGGCCATTTTGGAAAGGGAAAATCAGAAATGATTAACAGCAAGCATAAACTGGGTCTGTCTCAGAAAGATGTGGATGTGTGGTCTTCTTAATTAAAGTGGCTACGAGGAAGAAAGTAGAGGACAAAAATGTATTATGGATATGAATTACCATGACCATGTCACAGGAAGTGGGAGAAAGAAAAGAGCCACCAAGCTCATTTGATTTTGTTTGTTTATTTTTGAAAACAAACTCTAGAAGCCATAAGTTCTAAGCCAAGAAGTTCCAGAGTCAGTTATCAAGACCATGATTCTTCTGCTGCTATTATCCATCTGCCTCCATAGACCATTGAAGGAGCTACTGACAATCTACAACAGAGTGACATTTGACCAGTGAGCAGAGAAAAACCCTCCTGTGTGTAGATACCATTACAAGTTACCCCAATTTCTGTAGCCTTGGATGATGCCTGAACTATAGGAAGGAGGGGATGTGAACACTTCAATGAGTACCCCAACTGAGATTATGGTCATGAAAACACAAAGAAGATAGGTAAGTTGCCCAAATTCAAATGTTAATTCATGACTGTAAGCCACAACTTTGTATCCCCAGTGTGTATGACCAATCTCCTGAAGGAAACAGGAAGTAAATGAAGGATGCCATTGGGATCCTTAGCACTAATTTCAGTTTCAGTGTTGACATCGGTTTTTGAATTTGATGTGTCTGTCTGGTCTTGTATTAAGTCCATGTATTATATTCACATAACCACAACTGCTGCTTATGGTGATATTTTTCTTTTGTACTAAAATGTTAATTGTATGTTAATAAATAAAGTTGCCTGGG
>CABHPH010141580.1:0-16363 GCA_902168325.1 Peromyscus nudipes | reverse complement strand
ACACACACACACACACACACACACACACAAACAAACAACCCCACACCATACAAAATCGCTCCCTGCTACTTCCTGTGCATCTCTCTATCACCTTATAGACACCATCTGACTCTCTGATTACTTTCTGTCAACTAGTTGCTAACTCTGGCCTCCTGACTCAAGGTTGATTTTATTTAATTAATGCAAATGCAAACTCAGGTTTTACAGCGTGATTGACTATCCCACAACACATGACTACCCAAGCATGAGCTGAACAAGGATGATATGACAAAGTAGACAAGGAAAAGCCCAGGGGGCCTCAATTTTCCACAAAGAACTATAGGCAAATGACTAAAACTGAAAGCAGAGAAGGTGGTCTTCCCCAAGGAAGAGCACACCAATTTGTTGTTCAGTGCTACACAGTGAATCCTGAAAACTTACACACAGGTAGAATTATACAGAATGAGCAGGTTATATTTAAGAATTTATGTGTATGTACATATACATATGTGCATGCAATAAAAATTAATGACAAAAGAAACCACAAATTTGAAAGACAGCAAGAAGGGGCATACGGGAGGGTGTGCGGGGGGAAGAAATCAAAAAGTGAAATGTCTATATTTTTTTTTATTTGTTTTTTTGTTTTTTTGTTTTTTTTTAAAAAACCTCTTTTTTTTTCCCCCAGAGAGTGCTTTTTTTTTTTTTAAAAGATTTATTTATTTATTATGTATACAGCATGTATGACTGCAGGCCAGAAGAGGGCACCAGATCTCATTACAGATGGTTGTGAGCCATCATGTGGTTGCTGGGAATTGAACTCAGGACCTCTGGAAGAGCAGTCAGTGCTCTTAACCTCTGAGCCATCTCTCCAGCCCGTTTTTTTGTTTTTTGAGACAGGGTTTCTCTGTGTAGCTTTGCGCCTTTCCTGGAACTCACAAAATATCTATATTGTAATCTAAAAAAAAGAAAATAACTTACCCCTGGCTGTCTGGAGTGGGGCACTTTCTTCCTACACTAAATGTGCTTCCTTCTCCTGGAAATTAGGAGGCCGATAAGGAAATTCCAGACTATATTGTGGAGACAAGCCCTGATTTTAGAAAATTACCCACAGTCAACCTGCACTGCAACAGGAAGAAAAGACTGATACTGTTAAACTTGAGGAATTTGGAATAAGGTAGCCAGCATTACAGCCAATGCTTTTTTTTTCCCAGAGTATCAGTCTACACATGCATTAGGAGATAGACATGAGTCTTTGGGGAGCCATAAATAGATGATTTGGTTTAATGAAATATGTTTGAGTGTTAAATTGACAAGGAGTAGACTTACAATGGTGAATTTGGCTTTCAATTTAGTTAGATTCAGAAGCACCTAAGATTAGTAAAGTACACATGTACTTTCCAGACATGTAAATACATGTGAGTAGCATAATCCATTGATTGTGAGACCAGATAAAATAAAAGAGCACTAGTGCAAACATTCTCCCTCCCTGCTTCCTCTGATGTCAGGATTATCTGCTCTTCCATGGACCCAAACCTCTGAAACCATAAGTAAAAATCAAAACTTCCTCCTTTATAATATTTTGGTATTTAGTCACAGTGATGAAAAGTGTGACCAACACAGTTTATTACCAGGGTCTCTGGTACTTGTTTTGGGATGGGGATCCACTTCAGTAACTACAAAAAATGGGCCTGTTGCTCTGTGTGTGTGTGTGTGTGTGTGTGTGTGTGTGTGTGTGTGTGAGAGAGAGAGAGAGAGAGAGAGAGAGAGAGAGAGAGAGAGAGAGAGAGAGAGAGAGAGAGAGAGAAAATCTGTCTTCCTTTGGATTCCTGGAAGACTCTTGCTAGGTCATGGGGTAGATTTTTAGGCTGACAGTTCTGACAGCTCTACTTTTGAGGGGAAGAAACTGAGTTGCAGGGCTGTAACAAGGGCCATTTTCATCACCAAAGTGAAAAGACCTGCCCAGAAGACTCAGGGAGTCATATTTACTTCTGAGTTTCTAGACCAGTATTGGAACTAATTTTAGACCACTGCTTAGGAAGACTGATGCCAAA
Source organism: Peromyscus nudipes (assembly GCA_902168325.1). NCBI lineage: Eukaryota > Metazoa > Chordata > Mammalia > Rodentia > Cricetidae > Peromyscus > Peromyscus nudipes. Next base: position 14,333 of record CABHPH010141580.1, on the reverse strand, counting down.
ACTTAGAGTCATTTCAGTCTCTACTTGGTGATGAGATTTAAAACCCAGTTATGGGTCTCTAGGAGTTCCTGTGCAGCTGGCAAGTCTTATTTCTGACCACTGCTGAGAAGGGCTGGACCCAAGTGCTTTCTCAGATTCCATACATGGACCTGGGGGCACAGAGTGCCTTTTCCAGATGCACCACATTGACATATTTCTGTTGGGTCCATGACTGAGCTCATGGGTAATTTAAGCAGCTTAGCTATTTCCCGTGTTCTATGTCTTCAGGACCTGTACAGAGTCTTTTAAAACTTTCTTATTCCTCACATTCTATGGATGGTATCTTTGTGTCGGAGTTTTTCCTGCAAGCACAGTCAATTTGAACATATATCTTTACACTGAAAGTAGAATCAGGGAACAAATGCATATTCACAAAGTCTAAAATCCATCAACTTTAGTTAAATTCTTAAGAATAGACTGAAAATTCTGACTACAGTTAATGTTAGCTTTTACACATACTGCTTTTTTAAATATCTGTTAGTCTTCTGGTTTTGGCAGCAACATATTCTTTCAATTTTACTTCAACTTATTTATGAAGTTACAATTTTACCACCTTCCACTAGGGATCCCAGCAAGGGGCATTGGCATTATCTCTACATACTATGAGAGTAGTGCTGTGGAATAATACTCTTGTACACTATAAAGATCTGTCACTCTCATTAGTTTAATCAAATGCTGGTTGGCCAGTAGAGAGGCAGGAAGTATAGGCAGGGTGACCTAAGTAAGAATGATGGGAAAGAAAAGGGCAGAGTGAGGAGTCACCACCCAGACATAGAGGGAGCAGTAGGTGAATGTGCCATGCTAATAAATGTACCACCATATGGGAAAGCATAAATAGAAATATGGGTTAATTTAATTGTATGAGTTAGCTAGTAACAAGCCCGAGCTATCAACCAAGCATTTATAATTCATATTTAGCCTCTGAGTTGGTTATTTGGGAATAGGCAGTCAGGACAGGAAATCTCCAATTACATATGATACTCAAATTCCACATAAAACCTGAGGAAGCTTAAAAAAAAGATTCCAAACACACAAAAGAACAGAGTCAAGCACAGCTTCTTGGTAGCTGCCTTTTTTCTGGTGGGCTCTGTTTGCTGGCAGTGAGCAGAGGCATGGTTCCTTTAAGAGATGGCTTCCTGGCTCAGGGATAGTGGCAAAAAATGGGTAACTCCTTTAAGAAGTCACTACCAAACACTTATTATGGTGTTTATGAGCAGCCAGTGGCATGCTCCTCCATGACAGCATGGAATTAGAAACTTCTCAGACTTTGGGCAGTAAACATGGCTCTCAGAGCTGGCAGAATGGTAAACATTCCTCTGCCATGAGACTAGACTTTCAGGTTACCAAGGGGGAGGAGCCATCACCAGCATGCCATGATTTAAGATACACCGTGGTTTTTTTTTTTTTTTTTTTTTTTTTTTTTTTTTTGCTCATGCAGACAGAAAAGGTTACAAATGCATAGTAAGGACAGATTCAGACAAAAAGAGCCTCTACACAGGTCACAGTATGTTTAAAAAATATATGTAGGCTTGTGAGAGAAAAGAAAAAGGGTAGTGAAAGTCCTTAAAAAAGGAATAGAATAATAAAAAATATAATAAGCCATGTAAAATGGATAATACACAGAGAGTCTAGATACTGTATGTTATTGTGTTGTCTTTAAATTTTTGATGGCTAATGAATAAATGATAACTGCTGAGAGACATTTGATTATGAAAGCTGCTAGATTAAACCAACTTATATATTTTAAAAATACCTTGACTTCAAAATTTAAGTCAAAAGATATGTTACTTTGGGAAAAAGATTCTTCTCTTATTTCCACAGGAAATGGGAGGCTCTGGATTAATTCTGGGTTAGGAAAAAAACAGGTTTGATCTAGGAAGACCCCCCACCCTGGAAAATTTCTGATGGGAATAGATGGCCCAAATGACTCAACATTCAGAAGATCTCTGTTGCAATTTCCTGTGAGTTCCACATCCGGAACAGCTTCAAGGCTGCTGGCTGAGATGATCCAGCCTCACAGAGTACTCCAGTCAGGACTTGACCATAATCCTAAATTTTCTCAGGGTCTCCCAAAGATTATCAACACCCACAATCAGCAGGAAGTAGTCTAGAGAACGATGCCCACATTCCCAAAAATAAATTAGGAATATTTATCATTGTTTAGGGAGTTGTTTACAAGTTGTTATTGGTAATGGTCAGAAAAAAGGTGAACAGAGGAGAATAGATTCAGGGATCTCATTGTAAAAAGAAAAGGGTATATAGAAGTGATAGGATAAAAGGGTAGATTATTGAATCTACTACAATGCAAAAAAAAACTATTAATCTTACATATTTTATGTTGGTATGTATTTGATCTATTGATACAAATTTAAAGTTAATTTTGTTATTCTGTATGTATATTTCTACTCTTGTTTATGGTATTATGTTATGCATCTCATTTAAAAATGTAATATATAATTAAGAAATACAGATTAACAGTCATCTATAATAACAAACTTATAGTCATGTTAGTAAGGTTTTCAAGGTCATACAGAGATATATTTCAGATAGATAGGCAATCTTCAAACACTTCAAAGACCTACAGAATATGGCATTTAAAATGTTTTAAGAGCTTAGAATTTTCTTGACAGTGAGACAGGTCTGTCTGCTCCTGGCAGCACCAATTACTTCAAAGAGGATGATGGGCATTGAAGAAACTACATATGGAGTTTGTTTTCTTTATGATAAAAGCTATCTATATGGGCAAAAACTGCCCTTGCCTCAATTCCTGACAGTTACTGTACAAACTGGACAACCAGGATGCAAGAAAGGTGACAGCCAAACTTTGCCAAGACAAGATAGGACAGTACTTCAAAATTCCCTGCTTCTCAGGAAAGTCTGTCAGATATATTAGGCCTGTAAGCCAGAGTTGGATGCCCCATGTTACAGAGGAACTTTGGGTGACTGTCCAGGCAGTGAGATATCCCTGTCATTAGGAAACATTTCATCCTTCTGGGGTCTTTGGTGGAGTTGAAGACTAAATAGTGATAATTATAGTTTTCCTTAGTTATAATGAAAAGTAAATTAGATACAAAACATTAGATTCACTAAGATAAGATAGATAATTAGGTATTTTCTCTAATTTTGCCAAGTGCAAATGGATTGGATATATCTGGTTATCCTTATATAACTGGTTTTTGTTATATATAATGTTACTATGTTAAAGTTAAAACCTTATTTTTTAGTTAGATAAAAAGGGGGAAATGCTGTGGAATAATCCTCTTGTATACTGTAAAGATTTGTCACTCAGATTAGTTTAATAAAATGCTTATTGGCCAGTAGACAGGCAGAAAGTATAGGTGGGGTGACCAAACAAAGGATGATGGAAAGGAGAAGGGTAGAGTGAGGAGTCACCAGTCAGATGAAGAGGAAGAAGGAGGTGAACATGCCATGCTAATAAAGGTATCACCATGTGGCAAAGAATCCCTGGCTTGGAGAGATCAGGGATACAAGGAACATACCTAAACATAATAAAAGCAATATTACAGCAAGCCAACAGCCAACATCAACTAAATGGAGAGAAACTCAAAGCGATTCCACTAAAATAAGGAACAAGACAAGGCTGTCCACTCTTTCCATACTTATTCAATATAATACTTGAAGTTCTAGCTAGAGCAATAAGACAACAAATTAGATCAAGGGAATATAAATTGGAAAGAAAGAAGTCAAACTTTCCCTTGCAGAAATTATTGAAGATGATTTTATAGTATACATAAGTGACCCCAAAAAGTCTACCAAGGAACTCTTACAACTGATAACCACCTTAAGCAATGTGGAGAGACACAGATTAACTCAAAAAAATCAATAGCCCTCCTCCATACAAATGATAAATGGACTGAAAAAGGAATCAGGGAAATATCATCCTTTACAATAGCCACAAATGACATAGAATACTTTGGGGGTAACTCTAACCAAACAAGCAAAATGTCTGTATAACAAGAACTTTGCATCTCTGAAGAAAGAAATTGAAGAAAATATCAGAAAATGGAAAGATCTCTCATGCTTTTAGATAGGTCAGATTAACATAGGAAAAATGGCAGTCTTACCAAAAGCAATCTACAGAGTCAATGAAATCTCCATCAAAATCACAACACAATTCTTCACAGACTTAGAAAGAACAATACTCAACTTCATATGGAAAAACAAAAAAACCAGGATAGCCATAATAATCCTATACAATAGAGGAACTTCCAGAGGTATCACCATCACTGACTTCAAGCTCTGCTATTGAGCTATAATAATAGAAACAGCTTGGTATTGGCATAAAAACAGACATGTGGATCAATGGAAATGAAATGAAGACCCTAACATTAATCCACACACCCATGAACACCTGATTTTTGACAAAGAAGCCAAAATTGTACAATAGAAAAATGAAAGCATCTTCAACAAATGATGCTGGCATAACTGGATGTCAACATGTAGAAGATTGCAAATAGACCCCATATCTATCGCCATGCACAAAACTCAAGTCCAAGTGGATCAAGAGCCAGGCGGATCTCTGTGATTTTGAGGCCAGCCTGGGCTACCAAGTGAGTCCCAGTAAAGTTGCAAAGCTACACAGAGAAACCCTGTCTCGAAAAACCAAAAAAAAAAAAAAAAGACTTCAATATAAGACCAGTTACACTGAACCTAATAGAAGAGAAAGTGGGAAGTAGCCTTGAACACATTGGCACAGGAGACCACTTCCTAAATATAATTCCAGTAACACAGACACTGAGAACAAAAATTAATAAATGGGACCTCATGAAACTGAGATGCTTTTGTAGGGCAAAAGACACGGTCAATACAACAAAATGACAGCCTACATAATGGGAAAAGATATTTTCCAACCCCTCATCTGACAGAGAGCTGATATCCAAAATATATAAAGAACTCAAGAAACTAGACATCAAAACACCAAATAATCCAATTAAAATGGAGTGCAGATCTAAACAGAAAAATCTCAAATGGCTGAAAGAAATTTAAGGAATTGCTCAATATCCTTAGCTATCAGGGAAATGCAAATCAAAACAACCCTGAGATACCATCTTACACCTGTCAAAATGGCTAAGATCAAAAACACTGGTGACAGCTTATGTTGGAGAGGATGTGGAGAAAGGGGAACACTCCTCCACTGTTGGTGGGAATGCAAACTTGTACAGCCACTCTGGAAATCAGTATGGCAGTTTCTCAAAAAATTGGGAATCAACCTACCTCAAGACCCAGCAATACCACTCCTGGGCATATACCCAAAAGTTGCTCAACCACACCACAAGGACATTTGCTCAACTATGTTCTTAGCAGCATTATTGCAGTAATCAGAACCTGGAAATAGCCTAGTTGCCCCCTCAACTGAAGAATGAGTGAAGAAAATGTGGCACATATATACAATGGAATATTACTCAGATGTAAAAAACAACGACATCATGAAATTTGCAGGCAAATGGATGGAACTAGAGAAAAACATCCTGAGTGAGGTAACCCAGACTCAGAAAGACAAATAGGGTATGTACTCACTCATAAGTTGATTATTAGATACAAAGCAAAGGATAACCAGGATATAATCTGCAAATCCAAAGAAGCCAGGTACAAAGGAGGACACGAAGTGGGACACAGGTGGATCGACCCAGGAAAGGGAAATGATTAAGATCTCTTGGTAAACTGTGAGGGGGCAGTAGAGGACAGGAGATAGGGGAGGGTTCAAGGTAGCCAAGTTGGGGGGGGGACAGAGAAGGAGAGTAATGAAAGAGATATTTTGATAGAGTGAGCCATTATGGGCTTGGCGAGAAACCTGGTGCCAGGGAAATCTCTAGGATGTCCCCCACTAAGACTCCTAGCAATGGTGGAGAGGGTGCCTGAACTGGCCTTCCCCTGCACTCAGATTGGTGACTACCCTAATTGTCATCACAGAACCCACATCCAGTGACTGATGGAAGCAGATGCAGAGACCCACAGTGAACCACTAGGCCAAGATCCTAGAGTTCAATTGAAGAGAGGAAGGAGGGATTAGAGGAGCAAGGGGGGGGACAAGATTATGATGGGGAAAACCACAGAGATAGCTGACCTGAGATAGCAGGAGCTCATGGATTCTGGACTGGCAGCTGGGGAGCCCGCATGGGACCACACTAGGCCCTCTGAATGAGGGTGACAATTGTGTGGCTTGATCTATTTGTGGGTCCTCTGGGAGTGGGACCAAGACTTATCCCGGGTACATGAACTGGCTGTTTAGAGCCCATTCCCTATGATGGGATTCCTTATTCAGCCTTGATGCAGAAGGGAGGGGCTTGGTCCTGCCCCAACTTGGTATGCCAGCCTATGCTGACTACACAAGGGAGTCCTTACCCACTATGAGGAGTGGATGAGGGGGTGGGTGGGAGGAGGTGGGGGGGGGTGGCAAAAGGGGAGGAAGGGGGAACAATGGTTGGTATGTAAAATGAAAAAAAATTTTTAAATAAAAAAAGATAAAATTAACCCTTTCCTCATGAAGATGACTGTAGTCATTGTGTTTTATTACAGCAATAGAAACTCTAAGACAAATTGCTAACAGTCATGGGGTATTTTTGCAAGACACTGGATCATGATTTTGCAAGGATTGTGGAAGGACTTTGGAATTTTGTGCTGGAAAAGCCACTGAGTGCTCAGAGCTCAGTGGATTATTCTGTGGGAACTAAGAGGATAAACCAAAGTGGAGTGCATACAATGGAGGCCTGGCTTGTGGAGTTTCAGAGTAAAGTTTGAGAGTTTCTTAAACACTCTATGATGGCCATTTAATATTTTGAATTAAGAACGACTAACATGATTTGCTTTGCTGGGACAACTGATGCTGGTTACCTGTAGCTGAGAATTTAGTGGTGATTAAAAAGAGACAGAGAAGTCTTTTAGGAAGTTTTACTTCAGAGTCAGAAGCTCTGGTTCAGAGTGGGTTGAGGCTGCATATCATGCTGACAGCCAAACTTGGTAGTGGGAAAATTACCCTGGTGGTACTAGTACTGAAGGCAGAAAGGGGTCGGGAAGAACAGCTGAAGCTTTGATAACCTCAATTGTGAAAATGCCCTCACCAGATTGTCCTGTGGGCAAGCCTGTGGTACATTTTTCTTTGTTGATGATTGGTGTAGCAGGCCCAGTTTACTGTGGGTGGTGCCACCTCTAAGCTGGTGATCTGGGGTATATAATAGAATAGGCTGAGCAAACCATAGGGAGAGAGCCAGTAAGGAGTACTCTTCCATGGAATCTGTGTCAGATCCTGTGTTCATGTCCTTGTCTTGAGTTTTTGCCCTGAATTCTAATGAATAATAGACTATAAGCTATGAGATGAAATAAATCCTTTCTTCTCCAGGCTGATATGTTTTATCACAGCAACAGAAAATTATTACTAAGACAAGGATATTTTTTAAAAGTTTGTGTGTGTGCCGGGCGGTGGTGGCGCACGCCTTTAATCCCAGCACTTGGGAGGCAGAGCCAGGCGGATCTCTGTGAGTTCGAGGCCAGCCTGGGCTACCAAGTGAGTTCCAGGAAAGGCGCAAAGCTACACAGAGAAACCCTGTCTCGAAAAACCAAAAAAAAAAAAAAAGTTTGTGTGTGTGTGTCTGTATACGTGTGTATACAGATGCCTGTGGAAGTAAGAAAATGATGTTGGATCTCTTAGAGCTGGAGATATAGACAGTTGTGAGCCATCTATTAAGGGCATTTGGGTCTGAAATTAGATCCTCTGGAAGAGTAGTATGACATCTTAACCACTGAGTCTCTCTCTAGCCTCTAAGAATGTTTCTTCTTCTCTGGGTGTCTTCAAAAATTTTATCATAAGGGATATTGAGTTTTGTCAAAAGCCTTTTCTTCATCTATAAAAATGATGATGTGATTTTTGTCCCCAAGTCCATTTATGTGATAAACAGGTTTGCATGTGGTGAACCAACTCTGCATCCCTTGAATAAAGAACTACCTGGCAGTGATGAGTGATCCTTTTGGTGTGTTGTTAAGTTCAACTGACAAGTGCTTTGTTGAGAATTTTGCATTTATGTTCATCAGGAAAATAAAAAAACAGCATGATATTGGCAGAAAAAGTCATATACATCAATGGAATGGAAGACTCAGATATTTTTGATAGATGCCAAGAATACTCAGTGGAGGAAAGGTAACATTTCAACTTTATGATGCAGGGAAACGCAGGGAAAACTAAATATCTATGTATGAAGAATGAAATCCTTATCTTGCACATTGCACAAAACAATTCCAAATGAATCTAAGACATTAATTACCATAAGACCTAAAAATGTGAAACTACTAGAAGAAAAATGTGGGGGAAATACTTCAAGGTAGGTAAGTCTTTCTGAATAGGACTACAATTGAGTCAGGAATTAGGCCAATTATCCACCAATAGGATATCAACTAATATCATGACGTTAAAAGTCTTCTGTATAGTGAAGGAAACAGTTAACTAAGTCAGAAGAATGAGAGGAAATCTTTGCTAGCTATTTAGCTGAAGGAGAATTGCTACCTAGAACGTACAAAGAACTCAAAAGACAAATACCAGAAAAATAAACAACTCAAACAAAAACTGGGCTAGGAAGCTGATCAGAAAGTTTTCAAAGAAGAAATACAAATAGCCAATAAATACTTTTTTTTCAATGCCCAAGATCCTTAGCTATCAGGAATGTAGTGAAAACTATTCCAAGACTCACTCCCTGCCTGAATGGCTAGCACCAAGAAAATAATGAGAACACATTCTGGAGAGTATGTGAGGAAAGAGGAATACTTACTCACTTAAGAAGGAGTACAAATTGGTGAGATGACAATAGAAATCAGTGTGGAGCTAACACGCAGCAACATGTGACCCAGCTCTATCACTTCTGGGCATGTAGTCAAAGGACTCTTGTTTCCTGCAATCCATGTTTACTGCTGCTGCTTTCACAATATCAACAAAATAGAATAAGTTTAGGTACCCACCAACAGAGGAATAGATAATAAATATGTGGTGCATATACACAGAGGAATTTTATTCAGTCATAAGATGACATTATCAAATTTGTCAGAAAAATGGATGGTACTGAAAAATATTATAGTGATGTAGCCCAAACTAGAAAGATAAGCGCTGCATGTTCTATGTGAAATGTAGATCATAGCTCTAATTTTCTATTTGTGCATGTCTGCAGGCAAGCAAGGGAGGGGAAATGTCTTAGTTACGGTTTCTATTGCTGTGAAGAGACAACACGACAATGGCAACTCTTATAAAGGAAAACATTTAATTGGGGGTCGTTTACAGTCCATTATCACCATGGCAGGCAGAATGCAGGCAGACATGATGCTGGAGAGGTAGCTGAGAGTTCTACATCTTGATCTGAGGGCAACAGGAAGAAACTGAGACACACTAGGCCTGGTTTGAGCTTCTGAGATCTCAAAGTCCACCTCCAGTGACATATTTCCTACAAAAAAAGCCACACATACTCTAGCAAAGTCACACCTCCTAAATGTGCCACTCCCTGTGAGTCTTAGGGGGCTATTTTATTGTTTCTTTTTTTAAAAATTTTTCTTTATTAAAACATTTTCTACTCACTCTATATACCACCCACAGATCCCCCTCCTCCCTCCTCCAACCCTCCCTCCCAAGCCACCCCACTTCCCCATATCCTCCAAATCAAGATCTCCCATGGGGAGTCATCAGAGCCCGACACACTGAGCTTAGGCAGGTCCCAGCCCCTTCCCATTGCACCAAGGCTGTACAAGGTATCACATCACAGGCACCGGGCTCCCAGAAGCCTGCCCATGTACCAGGGACAGATCCCAATCCCCCTGCCTGGGTGCCCCCCAAACAGTTTGAGTCAAACAACTGTCTTCCATATCCAGAGGGCCTAGTCCAGTCCCATGGAGTCTCCACAGCCACTAGTCTACTGTTCATGGGCTTCCACCAGTGTGGCGGTCATCTCTGCACTTCTTCCCATCATGATCTCGACATCTCTGCCTGCAGAATCTCTCCTCTCTCTCATGAATTGGATTACTGGAGCTCAGCCTGGTGCCTGGCTGTGGATCTCTACATCTGCCTCCATCAGTCACTGGACAAAGGCTCTATGATGGCGGTTAGGGTATTCACTAGGCTGGTCACCAGAGTAGACCAGTCCAGGCCCCCTCTGGACCACTGCCAGCACTCCCAGGTGGGGCCATCCTTGTGGATTCCTGAGAGCCTCCCCGGCACCCTGCCTCTTCCTATTCCCATGATGTCCTCCTCTATCATGGTATTTCCCTCCCTGCCCTCCCACTCTGTCCCTGTTCCAGCTCGACCCTCCCATTCCCTATGTTCTCATCCCCCACTCCTCGCCCTCTGCCACCCCCCCCACTCCCAGTCCGCTCATGTAGATCTCATCCACTTCTCCTTCGATGGGCCATCCATGTGTCCCTCCTAGGGTCTTTCCCTGCTAGCTAGCCTCTCTGGAGCTGTGGGTTGCAGTCTGGCCATCCCTTCCCTCCCATCTAGTATCCACTTATGAGTGAGTACATACTATGTTTGTCCTTCTGAGTCTGGGTTACCTCACTAAGGATGATATTTTCTAGTTCAATCCATTTGCCTACAAATTTCATGATATCATTGTTTTTTACTGCTGAGTAGTACTCCATTGTGTATATGTGCCACATTTTCTTTATCCATTCTTCAGTTGAGGGGCATCTAGGTTGTTTCCAGGTTCTGGCTATTATGAATAATGCTGATATGAACATAGTTGAGCATGTGTCCTTGTGGTAAGATTGAGCATTCCTTGGGTATATGCCCAAGAGTGGTATAGCTGGGTCTTTAGGAAGACTTATTCTCAATTTTCTGAGAAACCACCATACTTATTTCCAGAGTAGCTGTACAAGTTTGCATTCCCATCAACAGTGGAGAAGTGTTCCCCTTGCTCCACATCCTCTCCAACATAAGCTGTCTTCAGTGTTTTTGATCTTAGCCATTCTGACAGGTGTAAGATGGCATCTCAGGGTCATTTTGATTTGCATTTCCCTGATGACTAAGGATGGTGAGCAATTCCTTAATTGTCTTTCAGCCATTTGAGATTCTTCTGTTGAGAATTCTCTGTTAAGCTCTGTAGCCCATTTTTTAATTGGATTGTTCAGTATTTTGAAGTCTAGCTTTTTGAGTTCTCTATATATTTTGGAGATCAGCCCTCTGTCAGATGTGGGGTTGGTGAAGATCTTTTCCCATTCTGTAGGCTGTCATTTTGTCTTATTGACCGTGTCCTTTGATCTACAAAAGGTTCTCAGTTTCAGGAGGTCCCATTTATTAATTGTTGCTCTCAGTGTCTATGCTACTGGTGTTATATTTAGGAAGGGGTCTCCTGTGCCAACACTTCAAGGCTACTTCCTACTTTCTCTTCTATCAAGTTCAGTGTAACTGGATTTATACTGAGGTCTTTGATCCACTTGGACTTGAGTTTTGTGCATGGTGACAGATATGGATCTATTTGTAATCTTCTGCATGTTGACATCCAGTTATGCCAGCACCATTTGTTGAAGATGCTTTTTTTCCATGGGACTGTTTTGGCTTCTTTGTTGAAAATCATATGTTCATAGGTATGTGGATTAATGTCAGGGTCTTCAATTAGATTCCATTGGTCCACATATTGGTTTTAATGCCAGTTCCAAGCTGTTTTTATTACTGTAGCTCTATAGTAGTGCTTGAGGTCAGGGACTGTGATGCCTCCAGAGGTTGCTTTATTATACAGGATTCTTTCAGCTATCCTAGTTTTTTTTTCTTTTTCCATATAAAGTTAAGTATTGTTCTTTCCAAGTCTGTGAAGAATTGTGTTGGGATTTTGATGAGGATTGCATTGAATCTGTAGATTGCTTTTGATAAGATTATCATTTTTACTGTGTTGATCCTACCTATCCATGATCATGGGAGATCTTTCCATTTTCTGATATTTTCTTCGATTTCTTTCTTCAGAGACTTAAAGTTCCTATCAAACAGTTTCTTCACTTGCTCAGTTAGAGTTACCCCAAGGTATTTTAGATTATTTGTGGCTGTTGTAAAGGGTGATGTTTCTCTGCTTTCTTTCTCAGCCTGTTTGTCAATTGTATACAGGAGGGCTACTGATTTTTTTGAGTTAATCTTGTATCCTGGAGGCGGGGGCTATTTTCTTTCAAACCACCACAATAGATGCCAGGAAACTAGGCAGGTGTCCAGGACAGAGGGGGAAAGAGGCTTGAAAAGACAGTCATGGAGAGAGTAGTAGACCACACATGGTATAAATGTAAAAGGGTAATACTGACATAGAAGTGTTCAGATGAGGATGGGCTTCAGGAAATTGAAAGGGGGGGGTCAAGCCAACAGTGGTGTTTTGAATAAAAATTGCCCCACAGACTCATATACCTGAATGCTTAGTCACCAAGGGGTGGCACTATTTGAAAGGATTAAAAGGATTAAGAGCTATACCTTGGAGGAAGTGTGTCACTGGGGTTAGTATCTGAGTTTTCAAAAGCCCATGCCAAGCCCATGCCAAGCCCAGAGTCCCTCTTTTTCTCTCTCTGCCCATAGATCATGATGCAGCTCTCAGCTACTGTTCCAGTGCCTTGCTGCATGCTGATGCTCCTCTCCATGATAACAATGGACTAAACCTGTGAAACCTCAACAAGCCCCCAATTAAATGCTTTCTACTATAAAAGTTGCTTTGGTCATTGTGTCTCTTCATAACAATAGAACAGTGGCTAAGATGCCAAGCTTAATAGGTATGACAATCTGTAATGATAACTGATACTTTGAAAGGTAAAAAAAAAAAATTACCACTAAAAAGTTTGTATTTAATAACTAGGGCGCAGAGTAGAACCTCACTGTGACAATAATGTCTATAATAAAAAAGAAACATTAAAAGCCCAAACATGAAAAAAGTTCTAATGTGCAATTATACCTCAGGTTACTTAAAAGCTGCTACATTCAATAGTATACAAATTATTTTAAACAATGCCTGTGAGTTAAATATATTGTTACTGATCAAGCACATAATAGGAAGCATCCTTCATATCTGAAGAAACTGGACAGGTTATAAAAGTTCTTCAGTTGGTATTATGCGGGCCAGATGTGGAAGCAGCCCTGGCTTCTCCAGTGGTGACTAAACCAGAATAGTAGCACACAAGCCTTTAACGCCTGCACTCTAGAAGTAGTAGAAGCAGGAGAATCAGGTGTTTAAGGTCACTCTCAGCCCCAACCCATTCCTGGCCACTCTGGGTTCCATGAGACCCTGTCTCAAAACAATTTACATCTTCAACCACGTTTTGTTCTTTTGTTTTTGAAAAGTTTTTAAGGTACATGGATGGAGAAATAAAAACCTAATCATAAGGTACATGTAGATAAATTGTTAGTAATTTAGATATAAAATATAATTAGATGAGTCTAAAAAGAAAGCTACTTTGTATTTGCTCACCTTTCCCAACTTACTAAGTGAAAAAAAAAATTTTCAGTTTCACAAAGTTAAATGATTGTTCTATGATTACGTCTCAAAACTGCCCCCACCTGGCTGACTTAGAGCCTGCATCTGCTCAGATTCTGTTCCAGCTCCCGGCTGAAAGGTTTGGCTGCAGAGACCTCAAGGATGTCTCCGCCTCCATCCCGAACCAGTCATCTACTTATGCGTGTTTCCTGGGCAACCGACTTCAGCTGCTGTCTCGCGGGAACCACAGTTTCCGGCCGTGACGTCACAGCCGAGGCTACAGTAGCAGGCTCAGGTGCTAGCCAGAGGACTGCCCCCTGGGAACTCGGTACACCAGCGGTCGTAGGTCTTTAGATCCGGAGCTCACTCCCCAGAGCACTTTGTATTGCTTGGCTGTCATGGCTGGCGGGACCCGCGCAAGGAGCAGGGCAGACAAGAGGCCGGTGAGTACCGCTTGCACTGAAGGACCAGCTGTCTGTGCAGCTAGAGTGAGCATCGGAGGCTCTCGGATCTTCATTGGTCAAGAGAACCTCCTGTGGAAAAGCGTGTATCTTAATCTATTGCCAAGGCAAAATAAATAAATAAATAAAAATCAGTTAACAGAAACGATTTTGAATGTCCTACTATAAAGAAACGATGAATGTCTGAAGAGAAGATAAGCCAGTTGCTCTGCTTATTGCACATTGCATAATGTATTGAAATATCACATTGTGCCCCATACACATACAATTACTGTGTCAATGGAAATATGAATAACTACATAACATTTAAATGCCAAGTCATAAATGGACAAAGGATGTTAGTGGACATTTCTCCTCAGAAATTACATAAATAATAAACAGATGAAAACAAAATACTTAGTCATAGGAA
>CABHPH010141579.1:41422-68157 GCA_902168325.1 Peromyscus nudipes | reverse complement strand
AAGGAAGGAAGGAAGGAAGGAAGGAAGGAAGGAAGGAAGGAAGGAAGGAAGGAAGGAAGGAAGGAAGGGAAAATGGTCTCTGTATATGATGATACATATTTGATAGCCATCTGGAACAGATTAGTTCCATGATGAAAAGTCAGGGAAATTTTGTTTTAAAGATGATTTTTTTAAGTGACAGATAAAGAGATACAGTGAGTTGGGGTCAGAATCCTAAAGAGTACATATTCAAGAGTGAAAGAAACATGCCTGGCCCTAGAAATATCAAATGAGATAATGTGTGGAAATACCTGGTTGCTCTAGAGCAGATATAATGCAGGCGTCAGTGTAACTACAATGTGGTCTCTCGGGAGCTCTTTTACTGGCCACAATTTTCTGAGCAAGAGAATAACTGAACCTACCCCAATCTCAAATCTAGTTCTCCAGCAAGCACAAAACATAGCAGAACTCCAAGAGATTTCCATTTCCAGACCATCTAGTTCAGGTTACTCATTAGACAGAGAAGGAAACAAACTCATGGAGACAATGAAACTTGGGAAGATGGCATACTTGGCTTGAGACAGGAAGAGGGCGGGGGTTCCCAACCCAATGCTCGCCTACCTCTCTGATCAATGACCCACAGTTAGTCTCGGGAAAGACTAAAAGCTGAGAAGGATACAACAGCTTCAGGGAAGGGGAATTCGCTATGACTGAATGGAATCTGCAAATAAGACTTAGAGCCACACCTATGCTATGTACTGGAGCCATGCTAAAGGTGGAACCAAGAAAGAGTCCCGCTTCTGAGAGACCATAGAGCAAGCTGACTGGATGGACAGAAGGAGACCACAACTATTTTACCTCAGCTTAGGAAGCTTATTCAGTAATTTTTTTCTTGGTTTTCCTCTACAGGACTTAAGGTTTCTGTATTCTAGTTTCCTGATGAATCTAAGAGTCTTTAGAGTATGAACACTTAGGATCTGCTCTTAGGTGCCTCCTCTTGATTGTGTATCAGTTTCCATGACTCCTGAAACTAGAACCTCCTGCTTGGCTGCTGGCCACCATCTCTACCGCAAAAGCACATTCAGTAACACTGAAAGGTCAACCTTTCATTATCCCACACAGACACATGCATCCAGTGGTCAAGAACCTCTTTCTTGCATACTTCTTCAACTAATCTGAAAGTTTCAGAGATGAGAGACTCCCCATCTCTGGGGAAGCCCATCCACACCTGTGTGTTCTGATTTTCTCCATATTTCCCCAAATAAAGAGTGGAAATCAGTCTTCCTATACTTTCCTTTCAGTGGTCTAGGCCAACCTTTAGGGAATACTCAGAATGGATCTACTGTATGTTGTGCATGGCATTGGATACTTCTGCCTGAGAAGTTCAAATCCTAGTCTATAGGTCCCACAAGGGCCTCACATATTGAAAGAAATAGAACTGGGCAAGATGAACCAAAGGAGCAGCCTTAAAACACCAAAATGTTGGCTTTTCCTGATTGAAAAGTCAAGTTGTCACTAAAACACACAGGTGAAAATGGTTACCATAAAGACCCTCACATGGGAACAACAAATAGTACATCTGCTATTCATCTTCCATGGACCTCCTTTCCTATGACCCTGTCTACTGAGAATCCTGTGCAACCTTTCTTTTCTGTATATAACTACTGTCCTTCAAGCCTTACAACACACTTTTTCCTGCCCATATGCCCTGTTTCATAGTTACACCCTGATCTCTGCCCATGAATGAAGAAAGCATTCATTCCAAGATACAAGATAGAGCTTTTTAACTTTTAAGTACATGTCATTCACTTTGAGAGGAGGGGGGAGGAGAGAGAGAGAGAGAGAGAGAGAGAGAGAGAGAGAGAGAGAGAGAGAGAGAGAGAGGTGAGAGAGAGATTTAAGAGTGAGAGTGGGATATGTCCAGACAGAAAAATATCCATCAGTTATGGAATGCCAAGTCCTGCAATTCTTCATAGCCACCAAGTATTTTCCTTAAGCCTAATCTCATGCTTCCCAAAACATTCGTATTCTTCAAGTTTTTCTTTCTAAAGATATTTTATAGAAAGAGACATGGAAAAATGTTGTAGGATCTGCACACTTACAAACATAAGCATAACCTTTATAAATTATCTGAGTTTCTAGCCTTTATGATCTAACACTTTGGTATATCAAGTAATATTTTTACTAAATTTTATCTGCTCTATTTTTTTCTCTTTTAGTTATTTCAGTACAAAAAAGTATATATGAGTCAGTGGTAGGGAGGAGGGAAGTGTACTGGAGGAGACAAGAGACAGTAAGAGGGCAAAGTGAACAATTCTGTCTCTTGGGTCCATTCAATGTCCAGGTGGAGTGGCTTAGATGTGGGTGAGCGGTAGGTCTTGTGGGGAGGACCTGGGTCACAGGAACAGCGACAGGCGTGGATGGCATCACTCATCCCCTTGCTGAAGAAGCAGAAGGTGTATTTCTTGGAATGATGGTCTGTGCTTGGTATCTCTTCTCCAACAGCTGAGCATCAGCTTATACACAGAGTCAGGGCAAATGGCTGGTTGAGGGAGATAAGTCTTTGGGAACAAAAATTTTAAAAGAGAAAAATATGTATTAAGAGGAGAAGGAGAATGAATTATATCATAGTTTGATTTATGCCCTCACCACTTTATTGAACTCAGCAACTGAAATGAGTGTTCTATCTATTCTTCCCATCCATGGAGTTCTAGCTCATCAGCCCCTTTCTCATTACCTTGTTCTCTTCTAGTTCTCTTGGGCAATATTTCATGGTGGGCCATTCTGTGGACCCTATCTTCATGTTGAAGATGAAACCTATGCAAAGGGAGCTCAGATCTTCAATTTATGAGCATGTTTCTTGGTTAAGCCAATACGACAGATACAAAGTACATTTGTAACTTCAGCTCCATAAAGTATTTGAGGTTTTATTGCAATTTTGATGCAGGCCGCATCCTTGTAATGCCTACTATTGTTCTCTGTGTTTCCCCTTCTCTGTATCGGTCTCAATTAGAAGAGATTAGATTGCACTAACAGGTATGGTCACTGTGCCCCAATCCCAGCTTAGGATGCTACTCTGAAGTTACCAGTTACCATCTCCACAAGGAAGATGCTCCTCTGCTAACTCCCAGTCCATCTTCTGTCTTCTGTATGTTGTTACCATCATCTCCCTACCTATAGTCTTAATACTCTGCTACAGTGATAGATTCCTGAACCAAACTTAAATTTCCTATGCTCCCTGAACCATCAAATTATCACTGCCTTTGCTGAACACATATCTGTACCTACTTCATCATTAACTACTTCCCATTGCCCTGCCTTACCCCACGCAACACCAGCCTGTATCATGTATCATAGGAGCTGGGCTTTACCCAGAGTCTACTAGTCACATATGCCATCAACTTCTAATAGACAAGTAAAAAGGCCAGTAGGCAAAAGCTTTGACTTCTGTTAAAATAGCAA
The DNA here is from genome assembly GCA_902168325.1 of Peromyscus nudipes. Classification (NCBI taxonomy): domain Eukaryota; kingdom Metazoa; phylum Chordata; class Mammalia; order Rodentia; family Cricetidae; genus Peromyscus; species Peromyscus nudipes. The sequence goes on along the minus strand of CABHPH010141579.1, from coordinate 64,716 downwards.
GTTAGATGGAATATCAAATCAGATATAACAAAGTTTAATTCTGTGAGTTATACAACTATGACTATAAAATACCAAGCATTTGAGAGACACTATTACCAATAAGGGTATAGCATAATGGGCATTCTCATATATTACCAGTAAAACTTAAAATTGCTGATCTCTTTGTGAGGTGCCTGCTCTAGAACTTTAGAAAAATTATTATAGAGGAATGCCAGGTGTGGGAGTAGCAGGCCTGTAATCCTTGTACACAGGAGGCCCTGGGAGGAGTTCAAGGTCACCCTGGGAATATAGCAAGACCCAGTCTCAAAAGCAACAACAGCAATAACAACAAAATTCACTATAATTCTAGGCCATTATTTTGATGAGTAGGATCCATTTTCTAATTGAACACACAACTCTTAATTGGCCATGTGTCCTCTAAAGGGTGGTCTGAATACATTAATCTAGGAAGAGAAACTTTTTTTCTTGGTCCATTGCATATTTCATAAAAACAAGGGCAAATTTTTGCTTCATCACAGTAAGAGAACAGTTATCTCCTGTGCTAGATGGTTTTATGTCAACTTGACACAAGCTAATGTCATCTGAGAAAACCTCAATTAAGAAAATATCTCCATAAGATCTGGCTGAAGGCAAACCTGTAGGTCATTTTCTTAATTAGTGATTGATCAAGAAGGGCCCAGATGTGGGTAAGGCCATCCCTGGGCAGGTGGTCCTGGATTCTTTAAGAAAGCAGGCTGAGCAAGCTATGAGGAGCAAGCCAGTAAGCAGCACCCCTCCATGGTCTCTGAGTCAACTGCTGCCCCCAGGTTCCTGCCCTGTTTGAGTTCCTGCCCTGACTTCCTTCAGTGATGGACTACGATAGGGAAATGTAAGCCAGATAAACCTTTTCCTCCCAAACTTGCTTTTGATCATGGTGTTTCATCTCGGCAGCAGAAATCCTAACTAAGACACCTCCTAACTAGGATAGGTGATTTAGAATTCTTCCTACCACACTATCTAAAGAATATTGAAATAAAAATGAAATTGCTGGCCCGTTCTCATTTTTAGCATGCACCATGTATTATTCTTGTCCCTCTCTCGTCATTTGCTTGTTTAAGTCTAGTTAAACCAGAAAGGACCCACTTTCATCTCCTGCAAAACCTTTCTCCAGCTATTACCATCTGTGTGTTGGAGATACCAGGATGTAAGGTGTGCTACAGACCGACCACTTAGGGGACTGCAATGCTCTGGCTATTAGCAAGCTTTAAATCCTAGGTCTTACAGGAGCATCAAAAACTTGACCAACCAAAGAAAGCTTGATATCTCAGGAAATCAGGGCTCCTTCTTAGCTTGAGGACTCAATGGTCCATAAGTTCCAAGAAGCTCCATAAGTAGGCCTAGAGGAGCCTCCCCAGAGAAGGACCAGGGTACACCAGTCCATTTGTGGATGTCCAAGTGCAGACACATTGCTCACCAGCCCAAACCAACACCACATCTTATTCTAAGATTTTTTTTTGCTACCCAACAGACTTGCTGAATAATCTAGATCCAGGAATAGATTGAACATAAACAGAATTCTGTTTCCATCCTTGCGCTGGGGCCTTCCTACTAAGTCTTTTCTCCCTCGAGATCATCTAAGGCCACATCCCCGCCAGTTCATACCTGCCTCCCTTGGTCTCGGAAGAACTCTCCGGTGTTCTCAATAACCTGCTCATCCGACAGCTGGGAGTAGGGCTGCTCCTGGCAAAAGGTGAAAGTCTCCCACAGAGTCACTCCGAAGGCCCACACATCGCTTGCTGTGGTGAATTTGCCCTATGGGAGGAAAAGAAGAGAGGATCAGAGCAAGCCAGGCACAAAAAGAAAAAGAGCATGTTAAGCACATGCTCATCATCTGGAATCAATCTTCCCCTGCCCAAAGCAAGGAATGTGGCAACCGGCAAGATGCGCATGGCGGAGCTGGAAGTAGCAATGTGACCTTATTGGAAAGCAGTCCATCCTCCCGTCCTGTGATCTCAGCCTAGCTCTGCTTCTCTCGGAGAGGACAGCCAAGAGCCGAAAGGATGCGGACCCTGGGTGTTAGAACTGGTACCTGTAGGCTACTGACTCTCTGGACACTAGAAGGGCCACCTGTAGGATATGGGTCACTTAGGAGAACCACCGAGGGAAAGCAAATTAGCAGGGGAAGTCAGCTGTTGTGATGGTCGGAATAAAAGAAGATGCCTGGAGTTAGGCCTGGTAGATCTAGGATGCTCCCTCCCCTATTCAGTTCTAGCCACAGTCTTGAAAAATGACTTGATCATTAAATGTACTTTTTCTATTTAATAAAGATAGTGACATGGACATGGAGAGGGCATTGATTTTTAGATCAGAAAAATAAGAGGAACGGTTCACTAAATGACCCTGGTTAATAAGTCCTTCAATAATGCAAAAACTGGAGCAGAAAACATGGTCCCCTGAATGAAGGCCCGTATGTCATCTTTTAAGGCCACAAAGCACCTTTAAGTTTAATTAAATGCCTAGTCATGTTAGAAATTGATAAAAATATATATATTATATAAAATATGTGTATATGTATAAATGTCATTAGGTTTCTATAAAATGGCATATATTATGCATCATTATTTTTGTTTAATTTTCTTTCTTTTTTTGTTTGAGACAGCTTCTCACTATCTAATCCATGCTTATGTCTAACTAACAACAATCCTCCTGTTTCAGCCTTCCAAGTACTGAGACGACAGACAGAAGTGAGCAATTACCTTCTTCTGGAAGACCTGAGGTCAATTCCTGGCACCCACTCCCCTGTTCGAGGGGATATGACTCCCTCTTCTGGCCTCTGCAACCTCCTATCCTTTATATGCACATTCCTACCCCCCCACACACATACATACACACATACATTTGTATAATTAAATGTATAATTAAGATGATGGTGCACGCCTTTAATCCCAGCCCTTGGGAGGCAGAGGCAGGCAGATCACTGAGTTGGAGACCAGTCTGTTATACAAAGTGAGTTCCAAGAAAAAAAGTGAGTTCCAAGACAGCCAGTGCTCCACAGAGAAACCCTATCTTGAAAACCAAAAATAAATACATAAAATATTAAGGACATATACACATAGAAATATATGCACAAAAAAATTCTCAAAGGCAAAAAAAAAAAATTCTCAAAGGCAATATTCCAAAGCATTAGCTATACTTACCTTGATGAGGAGAAGATAATGTACATTTTTCCATTTCAAAATTAATTTATAAATCCTATATGAATATCAGCTCAAAATAAGTAGATGAACAAAAACAAACTAGACTCGGGTTTTTCTCTAAATAGTATGGAAGACAATCCAGGTAGCATCAGGAAGCGAAAGTTTATAGTTTACTCATCCCTTGAATGAGTTGAGTGGCTATAAAATCAGCATTGAAATGGCCCAGATACTCATGGCCAGCAAAACAAGCTCTAAGAGAGGCATCTGAAGTCATTCATCCATGGTGCAGAACACCAAGAATTAGGTAAAAACCGTAAAATAAAAAAATAATGGATTCAACAAATAAATGGTAAAAATAATCAAAATAAAAAGACACAGACAATCTAAATAACTAATAAGAAACATGGTCATGAACTTAATATGGAAAAAATTTTGAACCATAAGTTTTTAATGTATAAGAGTTTCATTTATTTATTTATTTGTTTGTTTGTTTATTGGATTTTCAAGACAGGGGTTCTCTGTGTAGCTGTGGCTGTCCTGGAACTCACTCTGTAGACCAGGCTGGCCTTAAACTCACAGAGATCTGCCTGACTCTGCCTCCCGAGGGCTACAATTAAAGGTGTGGGCCACCACTGCTCCAGATAGATAAGGATTTTAATGCCCTGAATTAAGACCATTCAATAGGTGGAAGAGTAGACAGGGAAAAGGATACTGAATTCCTTATACTTTTAAATCTTCCCTCTAAAGTTTCTATAATGGTGCATTACTTTTTTTTTCATCAGAAATAGGCAAGTCTTGAGTAATAATAATAATGATAATAATAATAATAATAATGCCCAGAGACAATCCTCTCATATCAGGGAAAATATCCAGGTCTGTAGAGCTTGCCTCCAGTTTGTCCCAGTCTCCTACCTGAGCAGCAAGTCAGCCGCTGGGACAGAGCTCACAGATGTAGAAACTCACCAGCAAGATGCTTTCCCATGACATCCAGCGGATGGGGAGCACTGCCCGGCCCTGGATCCGGTAGTAGTCACCACTGTACAGGTTTCTGCTCATTCCAAAATCCGCTATCTTGATGGTATAGTTCTTGCCCACTAGGCAGTTTCGTGTGGCCAGGTCTCGGTGGACAAAGTTAAGGGATGAGAGATATTTCATACCAGAGGCAATCTGGGTAGCCATAAACTTCAGGTTGGCATAACTGAGGGCACACAGAAGAAAGAGAAAGCAGCTGTGGAGGGGGCATATTCTAATCAACAAACCAGGGTTGAACCATCTATATCCTGTCCCGATCTTGAAAGAATCTGCTTCATTTCCCCACAAAGCAGAGCTGCCCCATCATTCACTAGCCACTAATTGACTTCCCATGCTACCCCTATGACAACTAGAACCTTAAGCTTTACCACTCCCCATTTTCAGGCCCAGGAATTACTCTTATGAGCACAGAGAAAAGACAGAAGACCTGATTTGTTTACCTGACTGTGGCGTTGCCAGAACAAGAACTCAGAGGCTCGTGGCGGGAAAGAAACTGATTGAGATCTCCATTTTCCATGTATTCCGTGATCATGCAGAGCGGGTCATCAGTGATACACACAGCTAAGAGACGGATGATGTTTGGGTCCTTGAGCCGAGACATGATCTTTATCTCCTTAAGAAAATCATTCCTTTGGAGGATGTGATTGTAGATAAAGTCAGAGGGCATCAGAGTCAGAACTGAGCAAGGAAAAATGCACAGTGGTGTCCATTCCCACCCATCACACTATGCCTTGCTCCCCTTTGGAAGATCTTTGAGATGACAAACTGGTACCCAAAACTATCGCATTCAACTCCTCCTTGAACACAATGGACCTTTATTTCATCAATAACAATGTTTTCAAGGACGAGCTCGATGACTCACTTTTATATTCCTTGTATTTGGCAAAATGCCCACTACATAGAAAGTTGCTGATAGTACTGACTCAAATATGTATTTCTTAAAAACTACCTTGCAAATGGAGCTCTTCACTAAAAACCAACCCAAGTGCTTTAAGATATTTGACTCTTTCAAAAGCTACGGAATCACACTATTAATGAAGTGAAGATACTTTTTACAAAGTGGATAACGACCCTTTATCTGATCGTTTTTTTTTTTCTCCTACTGGCTTTTCCCAATGCCATCTGCACCAGAAGTCAGCCACAGCATACATTGATGTGGTGGCCTGTTCAAACAGAGTTGTTTGAAAGCTGGGATGGTAAACTCAAATCATTTCAAAAGTACTCATTTGGCTAAACTTGTAACTGCTTGACTTCATAGTGACAGCCACACTTGAGTTGTAAATTGTCAACATGGAGCCAATAACCCACATTCCCAAAACTGCAGGAGCAAATCAGTTAGAAGTTAAGAGTCTTAGAACCCATGTAGCCCTGATTCAGTGTCTCCTCTCTCATATTCCTATGAATCCCAGACCGTGGGTTTTGGTGACTTGTGAGGACCCAGAGTTCAGGCCATCTATCACTACCAATCAAGAGTGAGAACAAGTAGATCCTGCAAATTTCATCAACCCAGAAATATATTGTCCTATTTCATACAGTGTCTTTTCCTGCCTGCCACTTTCTTCTGCTATGTGCAAAGACTAATATGAGGAATATCCCTTCTCTCTGTGGGACCCAGCAAGGGTGGCTTTTCATTTATGTTATGTTAATATTCTCAAGTCAACACTCTTGGTAAAAATGTGAAAGCCCACACCGTTCCATTTCCTCACCTTTCTCTTCAGTTCACATCCTGCCCGTTGTAAGACTTTTAACGAAACCTATCATTGTTTTTGGAATTTACCATAACTTGGGGACTAGGAATAATAAACTTCCTCTTGGGATGAATATCAGTGAAACAAATCAAGAAAACACACATGGGAAGATGCATGTGGTACCCAGATGTTCAGGTTTCTCTGGGACATAGACAATTAGTTTTCTACCAGCATGCCTCTCTGGGTGAGGATTAACTCACCATTACTATAATAGAAAGGCTGTCAGAGAACAATGTGGTGGATGGAAACTGAAATTCATGTAGTAATGGATCCCAGAAACGATTAGCCATTTAGGAAACCTGTTAAAGGATTGTGGATCCTTTTGCTCTGAGGTCCATGGATGCGTTTCCAAGTAGAAGTAGCTTCTCATTGTGAGGGGCTGCTGAACATAGAAGAAAAGGAGCATAAAAGAGAAAAACAGCATGAGACTGTAAACAGGGGTGTGAAATAAAAACAGGAGAACACAAAGATGTAGGCAGAAAGGTGTTTGTCATTGTGAAAAGTCAGCTAGAGGAGAGAGTGACATTCAAGAGTCTGTCTGGGTATCATGAGTGAAGAACACATTTGGGTTGTTGTACGCACTGAGTGAAGGGATTGAGGAAATAACTATATAGTGAATATAATATAAATATGTGCATTTGTGTTTGAAAGGGATGGAGAAAAAGATGAGCACTTCCAACCACATTGGAAGTATAAAGCGTAAGAGCGGGCTTGTGAGGACAGCCCACAGACCTCCCCGTCTCAGTAGAAGAAAGAAAAATAAAAGCTCAGGAATTTCCAGGAACATTTCTAATCCTTACCATGAAGCAAGCAAAGGAAAATTCAGACCACAGACCTGGCATTCTTGTTGGCATCTGCTCGGAGCATCTTCACAGCCACCAGGACAGGCTGGTTGGCACTGACATCTAGGGCAAAATCTTTGTCTTTGAATTTTTCCATTCCCTCCACTTCACAGAGGTGAACCTAGACAAAAGTCATCCAGTCTCAGCATCATCCTTTCTCCTGAAGATGCCTCAGTACTCCTGCTGGGCATGTCCTGGAGATAAACTAACTCTCACAACTCAGGCAAAATAACAAAAAGCCAATAAGAGGCTCTGGGCGACATATCTTTGATTCAAGTAATTGACAAAATTAATAAACAATGCTAACGTCCCCAGCTAATATAACATGTTGATGCATTGAATGGAATACTGATAAAGGATGGAACAGATCTACAATACAGTATTTTATCACAGCATAACTCCTCTAGAAAATATCATTTGGAATAACTGTTGAGCTTTGACTTGAGAAAGTTAGTCCCTTGATCATAAAAAAAAAACATAAGGCAGTTTCCTAAGATAATCCCTTGGGGTGAGGAGAATGTTGTAAATTATACTTGTGTTAGTAATAGTACAGTGGGCATAGGATTTCAACCCAGGGGACAGAATAAGTCCACATAACACCACAGATGGATGTCATGGGCCCCTCTATCTCCTCTAACACCAAATCTACCCAGAGGGAGAATATTTGGTCCATACTAAAAGTCAACAACATATTCCTTTGAAAATAAGCATCCTATTTGGGGCTTAGATTACAGGATTAAAGGGATCCTATTACAGCTGCAACATGGCTCTGAATTCTCTGAAGGTTCCTATGACTTCTATAAGAGTGAAAAGTTTAATATTCCATGCATCATTCTGAGGTCCACTCAGAAGAGAGCTCCTCCTTATCTTTGTGGTGATTCATTCCCTAGTGGTTAATTCTGGAATGAAAGGCAGGGCGAGGTTGTTTTTGGGGTTTTTTTTGGGGGGGGAGTTGTTTTGTTTTGCCATTTTGACATATAACTCTCATTAAAAGGAAAAAATGATAGCAAGCAGCAGGATGTTCCTAGATAATCCATAAAAGACGATGATATCCATGAGCCCTGCCCTTGGTAACCTACTGTAAACAGTTTTTGAAAGCACTGAGTATTTTTTCAGGATATCTGAACTCTGGTGACTTACTTGCCTTAAGCTCTTCTGTGTAGAAGTCAGATGTCCCAGGTTATCCACAGCTCTTACACAAAAGATGAGGTTGACCACTAACTATCCATTCCAAGAGCGATGCAGACAAAAAAGGAGCGGAGACCTTCTGCTGCGAACTCACTTCTAGATAGACCCTTGCACTACTATCATTTTTATCCACCTACTTCCTTCACGTCAACAAGGACTGGGGGTCTCATTCCACAGATCAACTTACCTCCCCAAACTGGCCTTCTCCCAGCTTCTCCTTGAACGTCAACAGTTTCCTGGGGAACTCTTCCACGGCCACATCTTTTCCCGAGAGCAGGTCCATGGTGACAGCCGGCACTGAGTAGGTGTTGCCGCCTGTCACTCCCTGGAGGTTCACTATGTCGGCTTCCGCATAGTGGGGCACACCCTCAGGTCCATTGGGCTGGGCTGGCTTCACAACACCACTGCAGCCTGAGAAGACACGGGCACTGACTCTGGTTCCCAAGAGCAGCTATGGAAATATCTTTAAGAAGGAATATCTGAGGGGAGAGCAAGAATCCAGCCTCATGGCAGCCTAACCCACTTCATATTCACTTCCTTGGGGCCAGTTGCGCTTCCTCTAAACACCTTTCTTTTGGACTTCAGAATATAGGCCACCATTTTGTTCCTAACTCTCCTCACAAGCCACCATCATGAACAAGTGCCCTGACTAACCCTGTGGAATTGTGTGGCCAAGCCTTAGGAAGTCTTATGCTGTCCCAGGACAGTAGTCTTGAAGGTTGAAGGTTTAATAGCAAATTTCCTTAATTTCAAAATGCTGCCATTAATTGAACAGCACAGTTTAGGGAAGAAAACAACCGTAGATTGGATTTATATGATCTTGCTTAATATGCATGATGATTTTAGAAAATTAAAATATGATTGGTATGGGAGATTTTTTTTTTGGCCTTCAGGAAATAGGTTAATTACTTCAGTTCTGTTAAGGAAATGAATTCATACATAATCTTTACTCTTGCTGTTTCTAGGGAATTAGATGAATTCAGTGTTTTCTTTCTATGATTTTTTTACCCCATCGGTAATAAAATGGATGTTAATTTCCCTTCGTCTTTTGGCAAGTTTGTTCCTTGATGAGCCTCAGTTCTTCCATTTAGCCCTATCAGCTGACACAGGCCTTCCTCTCCCCCACATATGCCCTCTGCTACTAACCTGCTCACTTCTAGGCTGATGACCTCGGAAAGCTGCAGAGAATGGAAAGGCGATCAAGCACCCCTCCTGATGTCACTCTATAGCACTTTTTAAAGGGGACTGGGATTTGAAGCAACTGGTACTATGTACCTTATTCAATACTTTTATTGAGAAAAGATAAAAAGATATTTACCACCAAAATAAAATCTTATGCTAGTGGAGTGAATATTTACCAAAGAGAAGTCAACAAAAATTAAATGACTCAATTATTCAGAGAGCTACCCACAGCTGTAGAATGCCTTTAGCTTCTTTTATCTTTTTTCCTCCAATGTAATTTGCAGTCCAGTATTTACCCCAGTGAAGTCTGGTGTCAAGTGAGTACACCAGCTAGGCCTTCTCTCCCATTATATACAGAATAAGCAGGTTACCTGGGTGAGACCACCCAGCTTCTTCTGGGAACACCTTAGTGATACTTTGCCATTTTTTGTGGGTCCCTCTGAACATCTGATGTTAAATCTAGAAGAAAGGGTCTCAGAACAGGCTGGAAGCAGCAGCAACCAAATCTAGAGATGGACTGCTAGATTTCTCCAGAGGCCAGCATAGACATAATGGATTTGATTAACCTGCTACAAGAGTGTTATACCTACATCATATGAATCAAAGTTTCTCCCTCTGTCCCCTGCCCATGATTTCATCCTCACCCGACTCCTCCTCCCCTGGAGCAAATTCTGGGAGCTTTCGGATGAGTCTGGATGGCTCCTGGTAGTCAGGACGAAGGGGAAAGATTCGATCATAAGTAGAGTTGGACTCCTGTTCACTTGGTGATGAGGAGCGGTTGTTATTGAACATGCTGGACTCGCTGGGCAGGGAAAGGCTGACTGTCATTTCATCATCCAGCATCCTCCTGGAAGCCTGAAAGTCATGGATGGAGAGGATTGTCACTCTCTCTCTAATCCAGCCCTCCCTCTCAGTTTATACCTTCAAACCCCCAGGAAAACTGCAGCTGACGAAGACGTAGTCTGGTTCCATAAATTACTGAGTTACGGATACTTAGCAAAGTTCCTTATTTCCTCAAGGCAGAATTTAGCCTTCTAATTCTTGCATTGACAACATTCATCAGCTTTCACTGGAGCATTTATCAGCATCATTTACACAACTCTATAACAGCCGATCAATAGCCAAATACTTTCACTGTTTTTTAGAGGTGTGTGAGTTCTATTAAATAATGTGTTTTGTCTACTTATTCTTTAACCCTTTGATCTGGGTCATCAAAAACTGAAATGTCCATTGACTCAGGAGTTCTAAAACATGCTAAATTAATAGTGTATCTGATCACCAAGTATTATAGGTTAGAAGAATATGCTAGCTTTTACTAACCCCAAACAGAATGGTGAGTTATATCTAATAAGAGAAGACAAAACAACAAGTAACCAGCTCCTGCAGCATACTGTCTAATGTAATTGCCTGCTACAATGAACTGTTAGCATCTAATGGATGTCATATTTGAATCTGTAAGATGCTCCATTTTAATAAGCACACTTTGAGTACTCAGTAGAGCACCTTAGATGTCTGTCTACTAGACTAAACAGTACTTTGTTATAGTAATATACTCAGAACAAACATGGAACCCAGCACATAGTATGTTCTCCATAAATGTGGGTTGACTTTCTCAAAGAAGTATTACTGAGGACACCAGCAAAAGTATCGACAAGAAATATTATGGATTAAAAATATGTTTAGCAATGCTGGTCGAGTGTATATGTGTACATAAAGTTTTTCCGCAAAAAAAAAATAATTTAGATGCTATTCTAACAAGAAATGCAGAATGCAATTCCAGGGCACTGTGAGTCATTGTACAATGTGATAGAAAGAGTAGAAAAAGTAGCTGTAGAAAGAGTTTCTTGAAGGACTTAGTTAAAGATCCAAAGGCAAAAGATGCTGCCCTCCATGCTGTTGGGAGAATTGCCAGACTAGCATTCATCCCCCAGATAATCAAGACAGTCCTGCAGCATTCAAAAGAAAGACCCACAGAAATGTGGTAAATTCTAGATCAAAGAGAGAGAAAAAATGTAGAGCAGAGAATGTAGATCCTCTTCCTTCCTTCAAGTAAAATGTAGCCCTACTGGACTGCTCAGTAAGAGCATATGTTAGTCCTCCACCCCTAACTGAGGAGCTACTGACAGCGGACGGCTTCTCAGGGAGGGAGAGTCGGTTTTCTTGAAGGTTGTGACTTCTGCTAGGTTGACTACTGTCCAGGGGATGGTCCTACACGGTGACTACATACAGAGCACAAAATGGACATAGCAGGTTATAAAGGAGAAGGAGAGGGAGGATAAGAAGTTGGAAGGAGTAGGAAGGTGACAAGGAGATCTGGGAGGAGTGGGGATAAATATGATCAAAACCCATTGTATGAAACTCCCAAAGAACTAATAAAATTTTAAAAATAATATGTGATGGGCTGTGGTAGCGCATGCCTTTAATCCCAGCACTCTGGAGGCAGAGGCAGGTGGATCTCCATGAGTTCAAGGCCAGCCTGGTCTACAAAGTGAGTTCCAGGACATCCATGGTGGGTACATAGAGAAACTTAAAAAAAAAAAAAAGAATATATGTTAGCTTCAAGCAACCTAATGGAACTAGTCAACCAGTTTCTTCCACCACCAACTCCCCTTTACTACCTTCAAGTTGGAGTTACCCATTTAGAGATGAGTGCATTTCAGCCTTCAGAAAGAGGAAACCACTTAGTATTATCCCACAGGCTCCTTCAAACATATCTACACCATTGAGTGAATGCTTTGTGTAGTCTGCCTTTCAACTGTAGATTCTGTTGATGAGTTGAAGGCTTTTGTGTGTGTGTGTGTGTGTGTGTGTGTGTGTGTGTGTGTGTGTGTGTGTTTTGTCTGATGGTAAGGTCTTTGTGAGATGCAAAGAGATTTTCTCTCCTATGACATATTCCTGCCCCTAAACCTTAAACTAACTTTGGAGCCTGAGTGTGGAGCTGGTCAGAAAGGACCACAGGTGATTTGTTAGGTTGCTCCTCTCACATCTTAAGTGAGCCCTTTCTTTCCTCCTGTCCTACATACAAAGAGTTCCAGAGATTCAAGACCAGTCTCATGGTGTCCTGCCTCTCTTCTGGTACAAGCCTTGGTCTCTGAAGTCAATGTCTTCCTTCTAGCCTCTGCGGAGACTCACACCCTAGAGATCCTATGACCCATATCCATTGATGGGAGTTCACGGACCAGAAAAGCCAAAGCCAGAAACATTTCGATAGATCCAAAGGTCTATCTTAGCAGCAGTGTCCATGGGGGTTTTTTTTTTTCCTTATGAAGAAGCCAAGAAAAATTATAGATTCTCATCTTTGGTTAAGTGTATCAATTGTGACCAAGTGAAAAACAAAACAGAACAGAAGATAGAGAGCAGGTCGTCCCCTGAGTATGTATTATCTCATCACAACAAGCTGGATCTAGTCCATCTGATTGTTACTCGGTTTCATATAAAGTAACATGCGTGAGCTGGATGTGGCAGTGCACGCCTGTTGTGACACCGGGTGGGCGGGGATGGATGGCAAGAGGATCACCACATGTTCTAGGCTAGCCTGGTCTACAATACCAGGCTAGCCAGACCTACACAGGGAGACTGTCTCAAAAACAAAACAAAAAACATACGTGAGAAATAAGCCTTTCTATATTAAAATATTAGATATATGTGACCAAAATTATGCATGTCATTTGAGTCAGTAATGTGAGGAAATCGGGGACGTACAAGCATAACCTTCAAGTACATGAAGAAATAGGATTCAGATGGTGATCAATTACTTGGTTGTTAATGAGGCTAAATGTTTTTACACATACACACACACACATACACAGAGAGAGAGAGAAAGAGAGAGAGAGAGAGAGAGAGAGAGAGATGTTTAAGCTTCATTGTCAACTTGATAGACTTTAAGTCACCATGGAAGCATAATTATGCATATGTAAGCAGGTGTTTGGAGAAAGCTGAGCAGGGAAGACCAACCCTGAATGTAGGCAGCGCCATCCCAGACTGGGATCCCAGACGGAATAAAAAGGAGACAGCAAGCTGAGCACCAGCATTCATCTGTTGGCTGACTTCCGGACACAGTGTAACCAACCGGTGGCTTCCTTCACTGCCGTGACTGTCTCCCCTCTTAAATCGTGATATAAAGCAAAGCAATCCCTATGTTGCTTTCTGTCATCTATTCGGTCATAGCAACAGGAAAAGTAAGTAATCGGACCCCCCAAAACAAAAAGACAAACACACGGAGAAGAGAAAGGTCTTTAGAACCATCGTCAGAAAGTTTAGCAGGACTGAGAGTGATCCCTAACCTCAGCTGTCCATCAGAATCGTTGCCAAACTGAAAATACACGCACAGGAGCCTTCACCCTACCTCAAACCCAGCAAACCAGATTCTTCATGGGAAATGCCCAAGTTGAGATTTAATGTATTAGGAAGGGTTTCCTGGGATTTCTAGGCAGATTCTAAATTCTTCATTCTGAAAATGAGAAACTAGACTTAGCTAATTATTTTCTGGCTCACTTCAACAGCCTTCTCCCATGCCTATGCTTCTCGGCAGCCTCAGGCAACTCATTAGCCTCTTAAAACATTTTGGAACCTGGCACTTTTGGTGTCATGGCAGTGTAGGAAAGGGAGGCATGGCTTCCTGCCCATACTGCACATCCTCACCTTTTCTAGCATCTTCTGCCAGAACTGCCTCCACAGGATGATGACGATGATAGCCAGCAGGATGAAGATGATGGCAACCAAGCAGCCAATCAGGATCCGAGTGTTGCTATCATCAACTTTAAGCATGGGATCTGTGACCAAGAAGAGAAGGCAGAGAAAAGAGTCATTTCATAGGGCAAGGAAAAAGCAGCCGTGACAGGAGCAGAGCATGGAGATAGACCCTGTTCCTTCAGGAGAATTCCAGAAGGTGTCACCCTCATATTTCTGCTTTGGCTTATCTCGCTTTATTACTTGGCTCCTATTTTCTATAGACCTCCACCATGGGTCACCACCTCTCTCCTTCTCTCTATGTCTCAGACAAGATAGTGAAGAGTTTTGTATTCCCACATTTTTGCCTCTATATTGTAATAGTCTGTATGTATAGGCTCTTAATACTCATGACAAATAGGTAAGGAATGAGTTCCACTCCCTTCATTCTTTGAGACAGTCAGGGGTAGCTGAGACTCCTTTCAAGAGATACCCAATCACTTGTTTCCAGATTGCTGGCTATGAGAGCCAGTGACTTCCTCAAACAGAGAATGGACCTTTGCAGACTCATTTCCAGAGTGATGGAAAAGCAGTTTGTTTCACGAACCCCTCATTCATTGAGATCCCTACTATGGGTCTCATGTAGAAATGTCCCCTTAGTTATTTTTTTTCCATGCTTCTTAAACTTTCATGCAGCAGTTGGTACACTCTAGATTCTGCCCCTATAGCTGAAGAAACTTCTGAATGGTCACAAATGAGAGTAACTTTGGATCCTTCACTTTGGGGGTAGACTGCTCTTCCTTTAGCACACTAATCTTCATCCAGAGCCACATGGAATCAAGCCACTCACACACAAGGAGGTCTTTGCAATTTTTACCCTTCTTTACCTTCCAGGAGGTGTCTTCCACTTAATATTTTACAATTAATAATCATACATACCATAGGTTGTGGGTGCCATAGGAGAGGTGGGCAGGGCTCCAGAGTTGTTATACATTGCAGCATCTGTTACAGAACAAGAGTGAATTAGAGCTTGGAGCGGACAGCCAGGCAGGCAGTGGCTCATTTCAAGGTAGTCTGAGACCTAGCACACTGTAAAATCAATATAGTGGGTTACCGATAGCGTGTTTTTTTAAAATGAAGATACCTGGGTTATTATACATGTATTAGCTCATCACACCATAGCCCATAAAATCAAAAAATTATCATGTCAAATAGAAACAAAATAAAAATGAAACCATAAATAGAGTCAATAAAATGTAACTACCTGTACAAGTAAAGGCAATTTCTCTGGTGCAAAAAATGTTGCAAATATTATATATTGTCACAGTATTAAAAAGTTAACACATGCTGTTTCAGAGGGCTGTGGTCATAGATCATCATAAAATATGCATGGAGAGAAGGATCTAAGTTCAACAATATGCAGAGAGAATTCAGTAGCTACATGGGCAAGGAATAGACCTAGTACAAAGACACTCATTTCTTCAGTGAATTTAAGCTATTTTCTAAAGGGATTTTCACTGTGCTTCAATGCCCTAGCTCTTAGCTTAAGGCTTCATTCATCCCTAAAGAGAGAAAACTGGCTTTGAAGTATCCTTTACTGTGATGCTGCAGTTTTCAAAAACAGATCCCAATGTGCGTTTTCCAGATTGATGTTGACAACTAATTTTTACCTCTAATTGGTCAAGAATTAAAATTTGAATTTTTCTTCTGCAAGTTATTCCTTTAACAAATCCTAATTTTTCTTTTTACTGTTATTAAACAAATAAAGAGCTTTTGGTATCAACTATACTTGTTAAATTAGATCCTCAAGAATCTAGAAAAACTAACATTATCAAGACATAGGATTTGAAGCTCAAGAGACTCCCAGGAATCAAAAGCATAGTCCAAGCTTTGCTTGGTCAAAATCAGAAAAATATACCAACTGCTCTGCCCCAAATACCCAAGGATAGGTGGACATCTGTGTGTTTACCCAGATTACTTCCAAGTCCAGTGGGTATCTATTTGTTCCCCCACCCCGATTATTATTACAATATAAGCACCACTTCTTTTGAGCATATAAATTTCTGCTCTGAATAAATTATATGAAATAATTAGTCTGTTGGCTTTTAAATTACACCATTGGCATAAACAAAATGTAGGCACTGAACCTGTTGTGTATATATATATATACTCTTTTCCTAATAGCCTAATGAACCATCTTGAAATTTTCTTCATTACAGAAAAATCAACCAGAAAGGATATTACCTTCTAAAGCATGGCTAAGTCACTCTCTCCTTCTCTAGCATCTTACTTTATGCCTTTGCTTGTCTTCTGAGCCTGATGTAACTCTCACACCTTTAGCACTATTCATGACAAGTCCATGGTTTTGTGCCCCTCTCTTCATGATTGCTTATACTTGGTTTGGGATTATTTTTGAAAAACCATTGTATAGATTTCTGTTTTCCAAACTAAAACTGAATGACAAGATCACAAACTCCTTTTAACTTTTCAAGGTTTAGTATAGTTAGGGTTTCTATGAACTCTACTATTTGCTCGAGGATATACAGTCATTTTTAGAATTTACTGGTAAATGTCATGAGTTGTTATAACGACATTATACTCAAGAAAATATTTTCTTCGATGTATTCTAACATGCTACTAATAACCAAAATATGTTTCAGATTTGCTTTCACATATTACAGCAAAAAAAACAAGAATAAATAAAGGTGGCAAAAGACTAGCAATAAAGGTAAGTGATGGAAGGAAGTCCATTGTTCTCTTTACTTTCGTATATAATGGTTAGAGATTTTCATTTGAATACTTTGGTAGTGCTTACATGCTTTCCATCAATAGTCTTAATTTGTTTAGCTTTTGGCACATTGTATTATCATTTTGAAAATCTTTTGCCATAAATCTCTTCTAGACAAATGTGTAAAAAGTGTGTAATTAAGTTTGTACTGCCCCCACTCTCGTTCCTTATAATTACATAAATTAAAACTAGAAACACAAAGGATTCTCTCTTTCCAAAGACTATGAGGCACCTGGTAGCCCCACTCCTCTCAGAGACCTACCAGGAAGCAGCCTGAATGCCCTTCCCACCCCCTGCACCAACCCACTCTCTTCCCTGTGGGGACCAAGGTTTCCTACCTGATTGGAAAGTGATCTCGCTGAACATCATCCATGTGTCGGCAAAATGGTACTGGCATTTGATGGCACTAGCCATTCGGTGGTGGAGAGGCACTGTGACAAACCGAGCGCTGGGGTTCACATCATCCAGGACGAGGGGAAAGGAGACGGCAGTCGGTTCCCACTCACTGGCTTCAGAGCGGAAGTAGCACTGGACCTCCTTAAAGATCTTCACACCTTTAGCAAACATATTGTTGCAATGGACCTGGCAGAGAGAGGGGCATGTGAGAGACAGGTTATCCCTGCTGGGTTGCACAGGAAAACAGCCCAACTAGCCCAGGAAACCTCTTCCTATATAGTATGCCTATTTCTCTGCATACTACCCATAATTCAGTCTTCTGGATAGTAGCAATAATACCCAGGTCATTCCATATAAAACCTTGGATGCTGCCCCCATTTCCAATTTGCAACTATGTGCTCTGGCCACCTGGCTCCATGGTGCCAGGCTGCAGTGTCCTCTCCTGATAAGGGAGGACTAGATCAGTATCTTTCTAGGTCTGTCCTCCACAGGAATTCTCTTGGCTCTACGGTCTTCTCAATCACACTTGCTATCTGCCCACATTTGAGCTATTCTGATCTGAGATGGTGAGCCAACCTGATATCCTACTTCCTTTCAGATACCTTCCAAAGCCAGACCATTTCTTTTTGGGAAGGCTATGTGGGAAACTCAAAAGAAAATCATATACAAACAAATACAATTTCATCTTTCTTTACGGAAATCTGACTTCGAATGCCATGGATTGGCATTTCCAACCAGCAACACAGACTTAAGCAAATTCAGTTTAAGCAAAATCATTCAGATGGGAGCATCAAATTTTTCTCATTGATAATTTCTGAGATGAGACAAAAAGTCAATTAGAAGGTAGCTGACATCCACTTTCCTGACCCATGACTCTTTCTGTGGGATATTTGTTTGGCTTGTGAAGTCATCAAGAGCAAAAATTCCACAACAGTCCTTCAACGACCCACAAAAAAAAAAATGTAACGTGTATATTTGCAACTGACTCAGGTTCCTCACAGCAATTCGGTTCTATCTCCTCTGACTCAGTCTTTCATGGAAAACAGATCTTTGCAGGCCATTGTCCCTCAAGAGTTTCAAGGGTTGGAAAGATATGACTGCCATTCCTGGACTCTATTTCCTGTTGCTGTTTTAATGTCTGCTCAGGCTCTGAGTTATACTGTTTAACTTCTTTAATTCTTTCTAGATAGTCAATGCAGGACTAGCAGGTGGAATTCATTTTTAGATAAAGAAGGAAATGATGAAAGAAACGTAATGACAAATGGCTGGACCAGAGGTATCCTAAGGGTAGACCATGAGAGCTACTAGAGGGAGTAAAGCCTCCTAGCCCAAGTATGTGTACTGACAAGATGCACATACTCACATGGTTTTCTGACCTATGGTCAGTCCACAATACGATTGCATATACAGCCCTAGACATCTATCCCAAGGCCCTTTGTACATCACATCACATAGAAATATAGCAGTCACCTTAACTTTCCATTTGGATTTTTTTCTCCACAGGTTTTATTGACAAACACATACATTAATATCTTCCTTGAGTAAAGTAACCATTCTAGTTTATTGACCCCCAAGTCGATGGAGTAAGGCTAAGGGCAAAAAAATTAATCAAAGAAATACCTTCTCCAGCTTCAATAGGTTTTTCAGATGTCCTGAAATCTGCAAAGTGTTGGGTAAGTACCCTGCAGGGAAGGTAATAATCTTTCCTACAGATGTTTCAAGAATTCTTCTGGAATGCAAATAAATAGCATAGGATTTCATTCCATGTGGGCTTACATATTTATTTATTGAAACAATATTCTTTGAATGCATGAATAAGCTTTAATGGTATATTTTAACTATTCTTCAAAGCAAGAAATGAAGAATAATTTGCCTCAGAAAGAAACCTGATCTATAAAAGGTATTAGTGCCCTGGAAGTCATCTTTTACTTTCTTTGTCCAGAAAAATTAAAACATGTGGAGGATCTGTTTGCCTAAGAAGAATGTCCTGAATCTACTCGTTAGAAATTTCTGGCTTCTTAATTTAAGCTCTGGAATCATTTTTATCTGTGATAAACTAACTGAAAAGAATCCTGGAAATTTAGGAAGATCAAAATATCCTGATAAAATATTATAACCTCATGGATAATTTAAAATTCACTTAATTATTTGTTAAACTACAAATCCTCCCTGGGGTATACAGACTTGTGGGTTTATGTGTATGTTCACAAGTACATTAAAGATGAATACAAAAAAAATCCCTTACAGCACATTTTTGTTGCTATGCATATCCCCTTCTTTTGCCCCTCCCTACTTCCCATCTACAAAAATATCTGAAGAATAATGTGTTACACGTAATTGCACACAATGTTTTACAATTACAAAAGATCCTCCAACAACAAGCCAACAGAGTGGGCATGTGTTGTTCCTTCTCTTCATCTTAAATGTTTTGTTCATTTAATGATTAACTGTTAATCCAGTTAAGAGATATCATCCATCAACATCTGGGAGTAATAGAGAAGACATGTATTTTTAAACCTAGTTTATATAAGGAATAACAAATTTGCATTAAGAGGAACCCTGAATGATGACTGATGATGTGTATTTCCTTCTTCGGGTCCCATATTATCCTGCATATATTCTTTTGCAAGTTAATATTGCCTTTCCTGATAACTTTGGCACCAATGTGTCCCAAGATAGAGAATACTCGTTACTCAGAATCTAGCATACTATGCTTCCAAATATAGTTGTGAAACCAACAGTAAGCACAGATGAACAGACGAATTTTAATTACATAAGATAATTAATATATTTTTCACTGAACTCTAGAAACAGATATAGACTGAAGACTGAGTACAGAGTGAGGGTTACCAAGTTTGCTGACTATTAATACTATGCACATGAATATTAACATGGAAAAAGATCAGATAAGTGAATATTCACGTGGTAGGCCAAATTTATTTGCCCACCTTTTCCTGGGGCTTTTAGTGAGATTTTCTTTTGCACTTTCATAGACGATTAAGAGTTATGGACAAACCATGTAAGACCCTGCAGTCTCATCTTACACTAAACACAAGGCCTTGCCTCCACACCCCTGGGTCCTACTTCTCCCTAACCTTAGAATTCAGATTTAACATCCAATCTGGTTGCTTTTTGCACGAACTTTTCTTCTTTTCCATTCCCTTTTCCCTAAAACAGACCTAGAATGAGGGAACGAGGGAAAAGGAGGATGATGATTTAAACTACATACCAGGAAATTCTTTATGTTATAACAAAGACATTATCAATGTCAGCATCAAAATTTGGCTCCCTGGTGGGGTCTTACTTTGGAGAAAATGAAATCTAGGCCTTACGTTTCCTTCGGTGGATCTCTTCATGTATTCGTATTTGCTATGGTGCATTCCATGACAGCCTCTAGGGCAGCCTTTTCCAAGCCTTTGGCTTCCATCCAACCACTCAACAATAGCTACCACTTTCCACTTAACTGTTCTGTGATAAGGCACTGATGAATAAACTGTTAAGCTTAATTGGATGGCAATGTTTGGTATTAGGAAGGGAGGAAGGGAGAAAAGGAGCGAGTAAATAAATAATAATGGGCCTGACCTACCCTATCACAGAGCTAAGAAATGAGGAAACAACCTTTAAAAATAAATGTGACTCAGCCACTCAGGCCAGGCAGGTGAAAGACACCCACAGGCCAGCCTGGGTCCTCGCAGTCCTGGCTGGCTGAAGACCTCCACAGACCCACCTGGTGCCACAAGGCATAGGGCAGGTGGGTGCTATTATGGTGAGCAAATATATGGTGGAGAAACAGAAAGAGAAGCAGAATGGTTCCTGTGCTGTGGAAAGAGGCGGAACTGAAGAGGCAAAGATGAATGAGGAGCAGACTGATGTGGGTGGCCTGCTTGCTACCTGGGATCAGGGGGACGTCCAGCCAGGGCTGCTGCCAAAGCCATGTCTGGGTCCACGGTCCTACCACGGCTAGGATCTGTATTGTCATCCATGAGCCATGTTGCCACCAAAGGCCACAAGGATGCTTGGTCTAGGCCACTGTCTGTGGCCATGTTGGTGTCCGAGGGTTGTGTGGCTGCCCGGGCCATGCCAATCCGAGTGGCCTGCACTGCCACCAGGGGCCATGGTATCATCTGAGCCCAAGCTGCTGCCAAGGGCAATGTCTGGGTTGGTTGTCCTGCTGTGACTGGGGTCTGGTTGATATCCACGGTGGGGTGGGTGTTACCAAAGGGTGCCATAGGAACCATGCGTGTTCCTGGGATAGCTGGCCCTACCCCTCTCTGGACATTGCAGCAGGAGAGCTGGCTCCACCCCTCATGGAAGAGCTGCCCCAACACAAACACTCAAGAGAGATGGTCCTCCCCTCCCCATGGGTGTGGGAGAGCTGAGTTCACCCCTCACCTGAGGGGGATGGCTGTCCCAGTGGCCTAGACTGACCAGCTCAGCTACCACCCACGGCCTGTTAGCTCACCCTAACATTTACCCCATCTATGACCTACTGGAGCATGTGACCTGCAGAACAATAGCTGCAGGATCTCCATGAATGGGGACAACAGCAGGATGTCTAAGGAGTTTTGGTGAGGGTCCAATGATGATAGTGTTCCAGAGGGCTAGAGGCCTTGAACCCGACCAATGACTCATTGTAATGAACATTGGCAAGAGGGGCAGATTGGACCAAAGGATACACTGTGTGACACACTGCAGCTTCCAACACCACTGGGACAGATGAAGAGGTGTTGGAGAGACGGGAAGGACAGAGGAATGAGGTGGGTTTTTGTTTGTTTTGTTTTTAATTAATTTGGGGGTTTCTCTTGAGGGGATGCTACAGATGTGAGGGGCGGACATGGAGGGAGGAACTAGGAGGTGAGAGGGATCGGGGTGCATGGTGTGAAATTCCCAAAGTATCAATAAAGAACTACGTTATTAAAAAAATAATAATGTGACTCTGAATTCGTGTATACTTGAAATAGTGGAATATATTTTAAAATCTAGTTCTGTTGACATCAATTATTCAAGACTCATCAAACATCCCCATACTCCCCCCACGCCCCACACACCCACTATAATTTTGGATTTCTTTAAAAAAATCTATCACACCTAACTCCACTGACCTTCATAGTAGTAAAATTCCTGATTCGGTCAAATTCAAACATGATCTCGATGTAGCCATTGGTAGCACTCTCATTCCGCCAACCCACGTAGTCATAGCCGGGCCACACATGGTATTCATGGGTCTGGGTAAAATCATCAAGGCCAGATACCCCATCGGTCAACTGGCCTAGCCCTTCAGTCATGCTGCCGTGGAGGAGTCAGGCCAAGGGAGGAGGAGAGAAGAGAGGAGCCTGGAGTTATTCTCGCATCCACAGAAGAAGTTTTCACCCCACTGCTTCACCCCTGGGTTTGGCAAGAGATGATAATCTTAGAGATGGGGGGATTGGGAGAAAGCAATCATTTTATACCAGTGACTTCTTTCTCTGAATCGTGTAGTCCAAGAAGGGTTGGTAACGCTTCAGACAAGCATTAGTCACTGATGGGCAAATGCTATTCGTTGTGGTCTTCGTGCTGTTCATTAATTCTCTCATTGATGAATTAATTTAAATGCCTTGCATAATAATGAACCATCAAGACACCATATTCAGCTGATGAGCATAGGCAAGGACACAATGGGTAACAAGTTTTTTCATATAAATTAATAAGCCAGCTGGCAGCTGGAGTGAGAGTTTAGTCTCCACACCTAAGCTAGTCGAAGGGCAGTCATCCTACAACATGCTTCCTGAGTCTCACAAGCATTTCTCTTCCTTAATCCCTAGAAACTTCTATTGTCTGCTCTGAACCTCGCAATATTCAGACCTCTTTCCCATGCTTGGTCCTTGCAGAAAAAGATTGAACTGAGTATGGAAACGCATCTGCCTTTCTGTTAATTTTGCTGAAAACCTGTAACTTCTCTTTCATAAAAAGGCGTAAGCATACAATGAGGATATGGTACTGGAAATGTTCATAGCTGTTTGAAACACCTATATCATAGAAACTGCCAGGACATGAAAGTACTTTGAATAAAATAAGGAATTTATAACAAAAAAAAGACTGAACTGAGAAAAAAAAGGTGTTAAAAATGGGCCAGAAGGCCGGGAAGTGGTGGCGCACTCCTTTAATCCCAGCACTTGGGAGGCAGAGCCAGGCGGATCTCTGTGAGTTCGAGGCCAGCCTGGTCTATAGAGTGAGATCCAGGAAAGGCGCAAAGCTACACAGAGAAACTCTGTCTCGAAAAACCAAAAAAAAAAAA
>CABHPH010141579.1:26195-41022 GCA_902168325.1 Peromyscus nudipes | reverse complement strand
GCGCCAGATATTGGTGAAATTACTAAGGCCACTCCACGTAGTTAAAAGGAGATTTATTTAAAGGCGTAACTCACAAATGAAGGGATAGGTAGATGATGGGCTCTGTAAGAGACTCAGCGCAGTCCGGCGGTGTTATCTGGAGAACTTTCCTCGGTCTACCTCTCGCGTCCAGGTCCAGGAACAAGAGAGCGCCGCGCATCCCGATCTCAGGTCTTCAGGCCCTCCCTTGGTCCCGCCTTGTAGGCGTGATTGTTACGGAAGCCTCATTGGGTGTTGGAACTTCCAGACCAAAGCTGGAGTGGCTACCCACTACACCCTTCTACCACCTTTCCCTGCTTCCCTTACCAGCTCATCCTGAAAGCTTTTCTTATGTATTGTAAACCCTAAAAGTTTTCCTTTTCACAGCTTCTAAAGTATCGTATTTATGGAGTCCATTGTTTCTTAACTCTGTGACCCGACCGATTTTTATACTTATTGCTTTGTCTCTATAACTAAGTTAGCTGTTATGTTGGAACAAAGATCCTCATTTCAGGGCCAAAAATATAACTCCCACACTTACAGCCATATCACAGAGTTTAGCTCTTGCTTTGCATAGTTTCTTCCTGTCTACCAAATTATTATTATGTCTTCCAAAAGTAAGCTACAAATTGGAGATAAGTATCACATGGTTTGCCCCATCTAAGTTATCTCACAGTGTATCACTCATGAGCATAATACTGGTGGGTTGACTGATTCGTTGATTCTTGATCATATCATGGTATTTTTTTGTTATGGCCATTTCCCCATTCTGGTGATTATTTAAATCTCCTAGGCTTTACCTGTACCCAACAGCTCCATCATAGACAGAATCATTCAGATAAATGATGGAGCCTCCAGGGAGTACAAACTGCTGTCCAGCTGGAGCATTGTAAGACACCAAGCCATCTGCCAAAGGAAATAGAGTGGTCAGAGTCTCTGGTAAGGAGATGTGCCTGCTGCCTGATCAAATACCCGCAAGAAGCTACTTGTGGGGGTATACAATCTTATGCATCATGTTCGCTGGGGCTCAATTTGGGCTCATAGTGTGTGTTGGGAGCACACTCAATGACAGTTACCTAAGTGACTCTGAATGTGTCCTTCCAGGCACAGGGCACCAAACCTTGGGTGGATGAGTGTGGCTTATTTTTCTCTTTTAACCAAAGAGGAATCATTTCATTCCAAGGGTGAATGATTTCATCCCTTTCTGAGTTGATGGCCAGTGTTCAGTTCCCAGGCCTTGGAAGTTTCCATTTGGTGCATAAGATCTCTGTGGTAGAGACTTACCTAGCCAGACACAACCATAAAGCTCAACCCTCATGCACACGTTCATGGAGTGGTCAGTGACTGGGATAAGGCGAACAAATCTGGCTACAATGGGTGGCTCCAAGTCCTTCAGGAAAACATCATAAGGGTTACTGTTCCCATCTAGCACCTAGGAGAGAAAAGAGAAAGAACAGAGATAGTATAAAATCATGCTTACCTTTCTTCACTCATCGTGCATTTGATGGAGCCTTCGCTTTTCATTCATGAGCAGAGTATATTCACTAAACTCTCCCAGCAGAGCTAATAGATCCTCTGTGCCACCTCCTGCACCCTGGGTCACATTTGCAATGGCATGTCAGGTTTGAACATACACATAACTGAGTATAGTCCATTTGAGCAGTTCTATTATAAGTCAACATATGGTCCTAGATTCCCCCCAGAACATGGACATTTTCTTCTTACCTGCTTCCCATGCCGGTTACGCCAGGAGATCCAGCGAGTGCCATCTCGACTGTAGTTGATCTTGTACATGGGTGCAAATTCAATGCCATGACCCCCTGCATGGCGTCCCTGGGTCCCCACAAGAGTGATAAAGTGTAGGGTACGCAGGTCAATCTGCAGAAATTCTTTCAGATCATCGGGTCGCACTGGAATCTCAGGGCACCAGGCTCCGTCTCCTTCTTCAGAGTCAAGCCTTGAGAAAGAAGGGCAGGGGAAATAGAGAATAACTGTGAAACAAGAGCCACTCACCAGCTCATAGTTAGCAGTTGTCCTGTGCCTAAGGAGAGAGCAGAAAGCAGCAGCCTACTCCGCAGGGACTTTTTGGACCTCCCCGTGTCTGATTGTCCTAACCATTTCCCATTTGTGGTCAGTTTCCTGTCTCTGAAGCACCAGGGCACATCACCCCAAGGGAGCTGGGGGCTTCCAACACACATATAACCTTTAGGTTTTAGAGAACTCTAGGGAAATGAAACTCTTTCCACCGCTGTTTCCTTAGGGAGTTCTTTCGCCGTCCCCCTTCCATTTCTCAGTCTCAACCTCCAATGCTGGCCACTCGTGGTTTGGGTATCAAGTTATGGGAGGGAGGAGGGAGGCATGGTAGGGTCTCCAGTGTGGGTTACGCAATGCAGTGGAATGCTAGCCAGCAGGATGGGCATGGCCACCCAGCCATGAGAACTGTGCTGAAGGTAAGGGTGAGGGTGGAAAGCGTGTGAGCGGAGCGACCAATAACCTAGTTTCATTTATTATCCCCAGGCTGGGCTAGCACCGAACAGCATTGCGAAATCACTCTAAGGTTTATTTGGGAACCTCTCAGTGTTTTCCCTCTTCGTCGGAATGCTTCCTTTCCTTACAGATGATACCCACTCATTTCTTGCTTCGCCCTAACTCCACCAGCCATCCCTCTAGTCACTCAAACACTGAGATAAATATGGCGAGGAAGGCCTACTGGGGTTGATTTCCTTATGGGTGATTCCATTTTAACGAAATCGGTACTAAATTTACACCAAAAGAGTTAGGTTCTAGCAGGAAGAGTCGACATCAGTCAGCAGAATAGTTTCTGAGCTGGGAGTCTGTTCATTTAAGGGACCTTGGGAATTACATCCACCACATAGAATTTGCTCTGTTTATGGATGAGGATGGCCCTTCTGTGTGAGGTTTCCTTGAGGGAGGAAAGAACTTACTGGAAACCTCAGCATCTGGTTAAACCGTAGACGCTCTGCACAGTGACATTCCCGGTACCTCTTGAAAAGCAGGCTTCACTCACTGCCAGCATCCTACACAACCTACACCTCCCCGTACCTTCAGCCTTGGCCTTCCTCCTGCAGCAGCCCACAGTGAGGTCAGGAAAAGCAAATCCACTGTCTATCAATGACCCCATTCACAGTGGGTGGTGTGGCTCTGAGGCCTCTGTGGTTGGGAAGAGGTTTCCAGGCCAGCGACTACAGCCAAGGCCTGGCCTCCCTCTGAAACATTCCAAGCAGCACAAGCCCCTCACATCTCTCTCCCAGTCTCACGAGCGCTCACCATCCCTTCCCCCCAGCATCTGGAGTCATGGCTGTGTGTCCATTTCTCCCAGCACTCGGGCCCTCCTGATGCAGCCATCCTCACCTCCCATATCTGGCAGCCGTGGATTCTGACCACTGACTTGAAGCTGTGATGTCCTCATCTGGAATGTGGCCTCCTGACATCCCCAGAGGATAGCGACATATGGCTGGACGAAGGAAACAAAGAGAAGACAGAGAATGTGCTTTCATTTTTATGCCAGCACCCCCAGGAAGGTTGAAACTAGTAACAGTTTAGAAAATAGAAGAACTGAAATCTCCCTGTGTCTTTCTAAGACCCCAGTTCAGCCACTCTATGCTACAGAACTTCTTCCCAACCCTAACTCAAATACCATTTAGACCTCCAAGAGTTAACCAACAGCCAGACTCTGACAACCAGTATACTATAATTTAATGTGCAAATTTCTTATTTTATTGAGTAGCCAGTAGCCCATCTTCAGTTGCTTATTAGCAGACTTGCATATTGAATCGATTTCCCACAAGTAGTAGTATCCTTGTAGCCATCAGATACCCCTAAGCTCCATAGCACTCTGGTTTTCTGGAGAGCTGGTTATCTGAGATTATGAAACAAACCAGTCAACTGCCCTGTGTTAGCACTGAGCAAGCTGGGTCCTGGCTAAACACAGGATTTTCAGGGGTGGGCTTCCCTTTCAACCAAGAGAGACTAAAATAGAACATACGAAATTCACTGTGGGAAACAACCCAGCTGTCAGACAATGAGCACCAGATGAGAAGACCACCGTTTCTGAGAGTTAAGAAACAAGGAAGGGCCCCTCACATGTTACTGTCCTAACAACGCCCAGTTACGGCAGGGGAGCGAGGACTCAGGCAGGATCGTGGGAACTTCCTGACTTACAAAGACCAAACAAGTACAGTTTGAATACTTTGAAGCCACCGGGTTCTCTGCAATAAAACATGACTAGCAGGGGAAAAGGAATCATTACGAGGAGGGAAGAGAAAGAACTGATTTTCAACAGTATTTTTCCCAGACATATTTTTTTTTTAAATCATAAGACTCATATGAAACCACAAATGGCCTTGCCAAAACTAGAGCATTCTTACAAAAGAAGAACACACCTGGAGATATTAGGAGTCTAGATTTCAAAATATATCACAAATCTATAGTAATTAAAACCATCCCGTGCTTTCAAAAATAATATATATATGTAGAGCAATGAGACAGAATGGGGAGCCCAGAAATAATCTCACACATAAAAGGTAAACTGGTCTTCAACATAAGTACCAAAAAAAGCATGGGGAAGGGGGAGAATAGTCTTGTCCACCAATATGCAGGGAAATGTGGACATTCACATGCCCAAGAGTGAAATTGGACCCGTCTGTTATACATAAAAAAAAAAAAAACCCATACGCATAGGGGTTTGTTAGACTGGCTTACAGGATCAGAGGCAGAATGATTCCTCAATGACCATCTGCAAGCAGCAGAGAAAAGGGAGCTAGGGGCCGCTCAGTCTAAGTCTCAGAACATTAAAGTCTTGGAAGAAGAAGCCAGTGATGCAGCTCCCATCTAAGGCTGAAGGCCCAGAAGCCCCTTGTGTGCAAAGCCTGAATAACTTCAAGTCTGCTTCCAACACCTGACAGCAAAGGACACCTGCCCAGGAAAGGCCAAGTCAGCCTGAGAGCAAGAATCAGTTCCACCTCTGCCTCTTCTGTTCCATTTGGCCCTCAGCCTGTGGCATGGTGCTGCCTACATCTGAAGATCTTGGATCTTAATTCTAGTGTATATGAAGCTCAACCCGAGACCGGCATGTTGATAAATATCCAGAGTTATTCTGTTGTGGGTTTGGGCTCAGAGTTCTGCTCCCAGATCCCATCCATCCTGGACAGAGAACAATGCTCCGGGGCCTTGCTGGCAGCCACAGACTAGAACATCCCAGTCAGTAGGCTTTCGGTACCATCCATCACACATCTCCAGATGCTGGGCTGTCCACATAATGAGAACCTCTGCGCTCTGGGACATGTGAGGTAAGCCAGACACTGGGAAAGAAGAGCCAACAAGGTGAGTCATGATGTTATCATAAATAACTTCCCACTGAGGGGCCTGCTAGTCCTTGGGACAACAACCAAGACATCTTAAGCTGCCATTGCCTCTACAACACAACTCAGTAGGACTGTATTTCCTGGGAATCCTTTTTTTATGTCATATCCTGATTGACTCCATGCAAGAATTTTTCCCTATTGAACAGATAAAGAAAATGAAGTAAAAGAGATTTGAGGTATGTCTGACAGCAGACAGAGGGGAGTGACAGAGACCACATAGGATTCTCTGCTGTGAGGTGTCAGAGGACTGCTGAGTTCTTCCCAGGCTTAAAGACAAAGCCCTGGAGAGTCAGCCAAGGGGAACCTTGAGTCATGATGTGCCTGCCTGCTGACAACACACAGAAAAGGCTCCCCTATAAGTCCGATCATCGCTTACTTTATGGCAATCTATCTATCCATGTATTGAATTAATAAACATGCTTATTAACGAGAGTTCTTGTGTTTACACAGCTGGTCAGTAGTGAGTAAGACACAGAAAATGATTTCTCTCATAGACTTCCATTCTGGTCCAGGGGACAAAGGTAAGATGATAGTTTTCAGAAATCAAAGAGATACCAGTTGCTTGCCTACTTGACAGTTGCTATTACTGTTTCACCGAGGCTGACAAAGCTAGCAAAAATACTAAAATACGTGTCGGGATGTAAAAGCAACAGATTTCTTTTAAGAAATAACTTTCATCATGGATTTTCTATGACACTTGCACCTCTTGATCCCCTGTGAGACTGCAAGCCATTTTGAGCATAGTGATCATGGTGGATTCCTTGCCCCTTTCAACACCTGCAAACACACAGCTCTGATTAAGTGTTCAACGCACGTTGGGCAAACAGGTAAGTATGAAAAGGTGGAGATACAGGTAGATGGATGGAAGGATGAATGCCCGGACAGAAGGATGGAGACCACGACCTGCACATTAGATCTTGGTGTGCAGGAGAGGATTAATCTCCCAGATGAGTCACCATCTGTGGGGTCCAACAAGTTTTTGTGAAGCAGAAGCTTGACCAGCTGCCTCTCAGTAGGCAGGGTCAAAGTTCATCAAAGGGAGGTGCATTATGGGTAGGAGAGGAAGAAAAGTCACAGCACAGGTCTTAGTCAGTGCTACTGGGTAACTAGTCACCACTAGATCCACTGAGGAAGATTTTCTGGAGTTTGGTTTGATGAGGCTCCAGTGACTACAGGCCTAAGCAATGCAGGAATCTTGTTCTATCCATGATGTGGACCTCAGATCAATGCCAGAGTAAGTGGGGGGCCCCAAGTGTCACAGCAGACTCCCATTTATTACAGCATGATATTTTCCAATGGATGACAGAAAGAGCCGAAAGCCCTATAATACTGATGTGTGTGTGTGTGTGTGTGTGTATGTGTGTGTGTGTGTGCATACCTATAATAAAGTTTAACTTAGAAATTAAGCATAGTAAGAGATAAATAATTAATAATAAAATAGAACAATTATGATATTCCATGGTAAAAGTTATACGTTTATTTTGTTTATGTGTACGTGTCTGCATGCATACATGTGCATACAGGTACATGTACTTGTATGCATTGAGGTCTGAAAGGGGTGTTTAATCCCTCTGAGCTAGAGTTACAGACAGCTGTGGGATGCCACACTTGCTATGTGGGTGCTGGGATCTGAACCTGGATCTTCAGGATGCACAGCCTCTGAGCCATCTCTGCATCCTCTCTCCCACCTTACTGAACCGCACTCACTCTTCCCAAGATGATGCAGTGCTTATAGAAGGAGACAAAGTGAGGGGAATAGCAGCCATGGGGTGTGAGGGAGTGAGAGGAATCAGGATTTTATCATGCAAGTCCCAATCACTACATTTTAAATTTGTGAACTAGTTCAGACTTGGTTCATCTAATATTTCCAGACTATGATTGACTTCAGACAACTAAAACCAAGCAAATGAAAGCCACTGATAAGGAGTGACTAATGTTTCAGCCATCCTCAGACAATGGGAATTAGGCTAGGGATAATCGGGACCACAGACCATAAGGTTGAAAACAGGGAATCCAGAAACAAAAACTAGTAAAGTAGCAACGTAACATGTAAGCAGGGTTTCTCCGTGACTCAGTGTTCCCTGGGGCCCACAGGAAGGGCAGAGGAAAAGGACGAGCTGATCTTGGATGGCCTTTCTCATCCCACTGGGTCTTTGGAACCAGAAGCAGCCTTGGCCCGGAAAACCCAACGTGGCACTTCTCCGCAGCCCCAGTGTGGTTTTCCTATTGAATGTGCCTATTTTGGGTAACTCGTGGAAGGGATCCTAACGGCTAGGGAAGACTCAGCCTGCAATATTAGCTCCAGTCCTAGACGTCAGACCCCTCTCTTTCTCCCAACCCTCTTTCACCAGACCCCACTCCCCTGTTCACTCTGTATCTAGAAATGCAAAGAAACCTGTGAAGAGGGCAGCCAGCCTGTCACACAGGAAGCAAGAGTCACTGCAGCAAAGATTTTGCTTGCTGAGTTGTCTTGGTGGTTTCCGGATGCTTCCGCTACCCACCAATCTCCTGACAGAGACGCCAAGAGACTCTTCCAGTCTCCCAGAGTGGAAAACTACTAGCATCAGCTGCAGTAGGCCCAGCTGAGAACTCTGTCCATCCCAAGCTCCAGTCAGGGTTGGCAGGCAGACCGAGGAGAAGCAGCTGCCACCAGGCCCCAGCTTCCCAAGAATTACTTTTCATACTCTTCCTGCCAAGGCTGGAAGCCTGAAAGCGTTGCTTGTTCCAAGATATTTACCACCCCATGACCAGCTCCAGCCCGTGGGCTCCTCATCAATGAGTATCCTATATGCAGCTTCCAGGAAAACACACAGCACACGAAAGGCCTGAACACAGAGGTATGACCCCTGGCTCTCTCTTGACAGAGAGAGATTATCAGGTTCTGGGGTGAGGTAAACTAGTCTCTGGTGTAATGAAATATCAATAACTGAAAAGCTTTAGAGCCAGGAAGGAATCTTAACTTACTGAACCCTAGAACTCTATATTTGATATCAGAACCTGTGAGTTTGAGTAATGGTGACTGAAATCCACTATTCTCAGCTCTGGTCCTCCTCAGACCCCCTTGATCTACTTCTTCTAGTTCTAGAAAAGACAAGCCCAGTTAAAAATGTCACCTGAACCCTGCTTCCCACAGACTTCAAACAGCTCATTCACATTGAGACCCTGCCAGGGCCCAGGCAAGACTGTTCAGGTTGCCTTCTTCAGCCTGTGGGGTTGTTCTTTTGGCACATGGGCTTCTTTCACAAAGACCACTTTTCCCTAGTTGACACCCCCTTAGAAATAACCCATTTGTGATTGCTCTGAGAGTTCAAAATAGTTTCCAACAACAATTGTTAAAGACTTCAAGAAAGAAAATCTGAATGTATGGCTTCAGAGTACAGAGGTATAGATTGGATGGCATGCCCTTCCTGGTTACATACATAGGCCAGTGTATGGGAAAGAAGTGGTTTTTGCCCCAACAAGGAGGCAGAAGATATAACTGGGTAGAAACAACATGGAGATTGGAAGTTTATAGGAAACACGGCATATGGTTCAGCATATAATAATTCTGTTTCATTTAACATAACTCAGGGAATCCCACAGAAGAGGAGGAGGAAGGATTGTAGGAGCCATAGGGGTTGAGGACACTATAAGAATATGGCCAACAAAATAAACTAAGCACTCATAGGAGCTCACAAAGACTAAAGTGACAGTCACAGACCCTATATGAGTCTGAGCTAGGTCCTCTGCATATATGCTATGGTTATGTAGCTTGATGTTTTTGTGGGACTCCTAACAGTGGGAGTGGGGGGTCTCTGACTCTTTTTGCCTGCTCTTGGGACCCTTTTCCTCCTATAGGGCTGCCTCATCCAGCCTTGATATGAGGGTTTGTGCCTAGTCTTATTGTAACTTGTTACGCTGTTTTCAGTTGATATCCCTGGGAGGCCTGCTCTTTTCTGAAGGAGAACAGAGGAGGAGTGGGTCTGGAGGACAGGGGAAGTGGTGGGAGAAAACTGGGGGGAATGGAAGGGGAGAACTATGGTCAGGACATAATGTAATTCTCTCAAAGAATAAATTTAAAAAAAAATTCTATGTTTCAGACTTGACTCTGTCCTTCTAATATGGGGGCTGCAAGACTGGTTACTAAATTCCATTCCTTTGGGCACTTCAGCTTCCTTATCCTTTGTTATGGCTTGAATGTGAAATGCCCCCACCGCCTCATATATTTAAACACATGTTCCCAAGCTGGTAGCACTGTTTTGGTAAGCTTTAGAACTTTTGGAGCTGTGGCCTAGCTAGCAGAAGTAAGTTGTTAGGCCTCAAAGGTAGTACCAACTTCTAGTTCCAGCCAGAGCTTTTTGCTTCGTGATTCCACAAGATACAAGGAGCATCTTCCATATGTTCCCAACGCCGTGAACTCTGCCATGCCTTCCCCTGTATGATGGACTGCACCTTCAAAACCATGCATCAAAATAAATTCTTTCCCTTTTGTGTTGCTCCCATCAGGTATCAGTGCCAGCAACATAAAAATAAATATTTTCTTAGCAATCCTTAATAATTCCCATCCTTAATAATAAGCAGGGTTGTTACAGAAAGTTTATATAAAACAAGAATAATTTAGCACATTCTATGGGATGTAATAGTGCTCAATAATGATAGGCAGAAGGAAAAAGGAAGGGGATTATGTGTTTTAAATGTCACATGCAATCTTTCTTAAGCAATGTGGAAATTTTGTGACCTTTTAAGCTTGTGTTCTCTGCTTAATCATAGCAATGATACTTGATTACGGCAATGTATAAGAAACCAGTCCGTTAGCATCCTTCCAACCTTCGAGCAATGATGTGTGGTAATATTTAGGTATTCTTGATCCTCTGATTATTTTTATTATGGCTCTTTCTAATGAAAGATTTCAGTTGGCCTCCAGAGTTGCATGGGGTAAAAATAAATAAGGAAATAAATAAGAGGTGGGGGAAAAGAATAAAGATAATAGTAAGGTAAAGTTAATATCCAAAGTCACATTTTCTTTTGTGTGTTAGGTATCAAGGCCAGGCCTTGTGTGCAAGCCAGGAAAACTCTGAGTGTGGTCTCAGCCACACTTTGTTTTATACCCTTCGCTGATAGGAGCTTTTCTCACTTTGGTTTCTGAGCTGCTTAGAAGTCAACTCAAAAGAGTGAAACAGCCTGGTGAGATGGCTCATGGGTAAAGGCACTTGCTGTGCAAGCTTGGTTACCTGAGTTCAATTCCCCAGAACCCCCCTGAAAGTGGAAGAAGAAAATCAGCTTCACAACGTTCTCTGACCTCTATATGTGTGCCATGGCACATGCATCATGTACGCACACAAACACACGATGGTGAAGATGATGATGATGATGATAATGATGAACAAATAGTAATAACAATAAAATACATTTCAAGTGAAACACAACCACTTAAGAAAAATCATAGTGGCGACAGAGGAAAAGTTAACTTCTGATTCCTATCCCCAGGTAGGGTAGGGTAATCATCAATGTTCCCCCCGCCAAGAGTACCTGGAAAAGCTGGATTAACTTCATAAATGCTCTACTCAACAGTGCCTGATTGACGAGGCAGGGAGAGCAGAAGAGCTAAGACCTTAGAGAAGGGACAATCTCAGAGAGGAGAAAGAATCCTCTAGTCACTTTCAGCCTCCAGCAGACTGGGACAGGGACGAGATGTCAATGCTGACCATGGCACCTGCAGAGGGTTGCTCTGAGAAACAAACAGCAGTGCTGATGAGAATCTGGAGTGAACTGTACACAGGGCACTTCCACTCAGCCGTGCGCCTGGTGCTGGGCCTAGTAGAGCAGGAATGTGAAAGCCAAAGAATTCAAGACTTGCCAGGGAGAGAACTCACGGGGGTTCTGGAGATATTCTCAATGACCAAGAATTCAGCCTACCAACTATGCGAAGAGAAGATGTGTTGCTCTGCCAAATACAGACAGATCCAATTGCTCCACCGATGGCCAATCTGGATTTGGGTTCATGGCCTCTTCCAGAAGCCAGAAAATCCAACAGCATGCTCCAAGAGCTAGCCAGCCCAGCTTCTAGAAGCAGGCCATGCCAGTTCTACCTGCTACACTATGGAGTTTTCAGTAGCTACTCATAACGAATAAGGTGCAGAAGTATCCCCAAATATATGTAAATCCTTTACTCTTGGCATGCTGAGGGAAGAATTCCTGTTCAATCTTTGGGGTACTGTAACCTGCTCTTAAGATGTAAGGTCTAATGAAGTGTGTTTTCTGTGTGCAAACAATACTAACTACAGAAAAGCTGTTTTCTCAGGACAGAAATTGGACATTTGTTTTATTTGATGAAGAAACACATCAGAGCCAGGCATGGTGGTGCACACCTATAATCCCAGTGCATGGTGGAAGTAGGAGAAGGCAGAGCTGGAGTTCAAGGCCAATCTTAGCTACATTGAAAGTTCAAACCTGACCCAGGCTATGTGAGACCCTGTATCAAAACAAAATCAAAAAGAAAAGACACGAAGACAGGAGGGAGTAAAAGGAGGAGGGAGAGTGAAAGACAGACAGACAGGCAGGCAGGCAGGCTTATACCTGCAGTCTAAGCACTTGGGAGGCTAAGGCTGCATGATTTTTATTCGAGGCCAGCCTGGGTTACACAGCAAATTCCAAGATAGCCCTGGCTAAATAGTTTGACCCTTTCTCAAAACCAACAAAACAAAAACCCAGAAAGACAAAGGCGAGAAGCACACCAGCAGCCAAAGACAGAACGTGCTGCGGTCATTCACTTAGTTGGGGGATGGGGGAGGGACTATCTATCACTATTGAGAAAGTTCCTAATGGGAAAAATCTATTACCAATCTTAAATGTTGATCAAACATGCTAAAAGAGAACGCATGAAAACCCTAGCTTTCCTAAATTACCTTTGCCCCATCTTCACAGACATGGCTTATGTCATACCAACGTAATTAGTGATGACCCAGAGGGCAGACTTAGTTGCCTTGTATCTTTGCTGTGGTTGTAATACTTGAAAGAGGAAGCCTGAATTCATCCTTACAAATGTTCAGAGTAAGAGGCGTACACCCAACACAACCACAACCTCCTTCATTTATAACTCAGGGGGAACTCAGGCATTTAAGAATAAATAGAGCTCTCCTTGCTTCTGTAGGGTCAAGGTTGCTCTACCTCTGCAAGTGGGAAGGGGGTATCCCCATTCAGACCTGAGGAGACTGGGCATTGGCTACAGCTGGGGGAGCCTTGGTTCACCCTCCCCCATCTGATTTACTCTCTACACTTAGCATCCCATTCCCATGGCCTCCCTCTCAGCTTCTCCAACATCTTTTCAAAGCCAAGCTTCACATGACACAATTTACATTTTTTTCCTGCAGTAAAACACAGAGAAGCTGCAAAGTCCCTTGACTTTCCTTTCTACCCTCCCTGTCCTTATTACTCAAGTATTTACTGATTGCCTTCATAAGCCAAGCACAGAGGTGACAGGCACCCCTCATGGTCATGAGTGTGTGGGAGATCATCACCACAGAAAAACAGATAAAGGCCGAAGCCAGAAACATCTCCCAGTTGGAAGAAAAAGTTGCATGCCATTTAACAATTTATCACCACCCACATAAGCCCATAAAAAATACACACACAAACCTCAAAGATTTAACTACTGTAACTTTTGTTTCACTTCAACTGTGCATGTGTCCAAACCACCAAAAACTCTGAGTGGCTTATTTTGCTACATTCATGCTCTACAGAGACTTGCTAAAGGCAAGAGCTAAGTCAACAATGACTGTACCCTAGAACAAATACACTGTATATGCTTTATCCCTTTGGGGTCAGAATGACCACAGTCCAAGGGCTGGCAGAAGCCTCATTCCCCACTAACAACTCAAGTGTTGCTTGAAGACTACAGGAAAAGTAATGGTCTCTTGTAACTCCTTTTCCTACCCTGTTATCTACGAGGTACAAACTTTGTGTGTATGGTGTTTGGATTATTTCAGTTCCCTTCTCTTCCCACAGTCACAAATGGCAATTCAGCATTTGCATATAACTTTCCAAAGCCCTTTCATCTTCACTTACTAATTCACTACTCCCCAGGGAGTAACCTTGTGAAATGCAGATAGTAAAGTTACATCCCCCACCTTATAACTGGGCAAAGCCCATGCTGTTAGGGGTTTGTTTGCTCCCCAGAGGTCCATGTAATGTGAATGGAACTTGGTCCCTAGTGTGGAAATCTGGAAATGGATGGAACCTTTAAGAGGTGAGGATTCTGGGAAGCCCTTAGGTCATTGAGGGCTCCACCCTCAGAAGGTAAGGTAATTCTCACAGGACCCCATTGTAGGTTGGTATCAAAGCCCCAAACTGGCCCCAACCAGCTCTCTTCTTCACACACTTCTGCCCTTGTATCCACCATGCTCTTGAACCTCCCAAACTGTGAGTAAACAAACCTGTTTTCTTCATAACATTTGTCCTGTCCTGGGTATTTCATTACCCCAACAAATAGCTGGTGACTAGACTCACCAGCTGAGGTACAAAGATTTACTTTAGTGTTTATAAGGTCATAACATGGAACAATGACAGAACTACAAGTAGCACTTGACCCTTGGTCTCCAGGGTCACCGTCTACTCACCACTCTGTCACCACACACTGCTGATAGCAAACCATTGTCACACTGTCCGAAGCATGATCTCAAAGGTCAGCAAGACCTCCGAGTAGAAGAACAATCTGGGGGGGAAAAAGCCTTGAGGAAGGCTCTTACTGATGTAAACTTTACAATGTCCTGGTCTCAGAGACATTGAAATGTAATAGCACAAGAAACCTGCCTCCCGGGGCGGGGGATACAGCATGGACCTTAGTCCTGGGTGAAGACAAGAACCGTGGTCATGAAATATTTGGCAGACACCAGAGATTTCGAAGTTATGTGTAACCTGCTTATTGTGCCAACTGGCACACCTATGCCCATGTGACCTCTCACTGACAATCATTTGTACCTTCCTGTTTTTGTTGCTCATGTGTGGCTCCATGCCTTTTCTTAGGCTCAACTGCATCGCCTCCCTCTTGTCACCTGGCCTGGCAAATTTCTTTAGCTTTAGCTCACTGACACACCTTAGCATTTCAACCAGCAAGACACTGGAGATTTGACTTATTTGGGCAACCTGTGACCATGATTATAAATATACAAGTCAGTTAGCTGGGTGCAGTGGTATGTACATATAATCCCAGTTGAGGCAGCTAGATCCCAAGATCAAAGCTAACTTGGGCTATATAGTGAGCTTGGGGCCAGTGAAAGCAACTTAATAAGGCCCTTCATCAAAAAATTAATTAAAGTAAAAAAGACTGAGGATGTAAGTCAGTGGTTGAGCATTTGCTACCATGCACAAGGCCTTAAATTTAATCTCCAGGTCTCTCTCTCTCTCTCTCTCTCTCTCTCTCTCTCTCTCTCTCTCTCTCTCTCTCTCTC
>CABHPH010141579.1:10818-26185 GCA_902168325.1 Peromyscus nudipes | reverse complement strand
CTCTCTCTCTCTCTCTCTCTCTCTCTCTCTCTCTCTCTCTCTCTCTCACACACACACACACACACACACATACACACACACACACACACACACACCTAACACACACGCACACTCCTACACCTACACCTATTGTATATCTTTATGACACCAGCTTCAAGGCGTTGGAATTTTTGTCATCTCCTAGAAAAGGCATTGCTAAGCAAGACTGTTGTAAAGTAGGAGTGATACTCGACCCTAGACACTTGAGTAACAGGAGACACTGACACCCTGAATGTTCCTGCCAGAATTAAGGTTCCTCCTGCAGTCTCCTGGCCTCTCAACAAAGGAGCCCTAAGCAAACTCAACTTCACAGCTGGTGGCAAAACCCCAGAGGCCCAAGAGAGGAGCTTTGTGTGGTACTCTGATTGCAATCCTGTGATTATGAGCCTGGCTCTGAGGCTTAGCCTAAGTCTCCAAGGGCTCTGACTCTGCTGACCATGGGAAGAGATGCTCTGTCCTCTCTTGTACTCCAACAACCATTCTGGCTCTTGAAAGCTTGAGACCCGAGACATAGAGTGTAAAGTAACAAAATACAAGCAAAACCTCAGAGTATAGAGAAAAATCCACCAGAAACTTTTGCTCCCCCAAAAGCTGTGTTTTCACAACAAATACACTTGGAGCTCCTTCATCCTAAGATGTAAGACCCAAGAACTACCAAAGAAAAGTATATTCTACATAATTTCAAATATAGAAGACAGTGTAGAATAATAAAATTATCAATGAAGTCTGTGATCATCATGATATAATAAGTAAAATTAAGGAAAAGAAGACCTTTAGCAGCCGGGCGCTGGTGGCGCACGCCTTTAATCCCAGCACTCGGGAGGCAGAGGCAGGCGGATCTCTGTGAGTTCAAGGCCAGCCTGGGTTACCAAGTGAGTTCCAGGAAAGGCGCAAAGCTACACAGAGAAACCCTGTCTCGAAAAACAAAAAACAAAAAACAAAAAACTAAAAAAAAAAAGACCTTTAGCACATCTCGTGTGTTGGGTGTTATGCCAGGTCCCTTATGTGCATTATCTTGTTCTTCATAATAGCCCTTGGGTAGTAACCAATGATAGACAGGAAGACTGAGAATGTTCAAACAAAAGTTGAAAACCTACCAAGCTCACTCATACAGTTAGGTCACAGCCTAGCACAGTGGTTCTCAACCTTCCTAATGCTTCAGCCCCTTTACACAGTTCCTCCTGTTGTAGTGACCCCCAACCATAAAATTATTTTTGTTCTTACTTCATAAACTGTAATTTTACTGCTGTTATGAATGGTAATGTAAATATCTAATATGCAGATGGGTCTTAGGTGACCCCTGTGAAAGGGTCATTTGACCCCCAAAGGAGTCGTAAACCACAGGTTGAGAGCTACCGGCCTAGATCCCAAGTGAGATGTGGCAATTCACTTCCAAAGGTGTGTTTCCTCCCATCGTCTTGTCTCTGTGAACCTGTGTACTAATGAATTTTGAATGTCAACTTGCCATAATCTAGAATCGCCTGGAAGACAGCCTCATTGAGGAATTGCCTAGATCAGGTTGGCATGCAGGCTATTTGTGAGTTGAGCCAGCCCAGTGTGGGTGGAACCATTCCCTAGGCAGTGGGTCCTGAACTCTATAATAATGAAAGAAGCTAGCTGAGCAAAAACAAGCATCGAGATGCATTTCTTTCTTTCTTGACTATGGGTGTTATGAGACTAGCTGCCTGAGTTCTTGCCTTTATTCTCCTTCAGTGATGGACTGTAACTTCCAACTATAAACCCAACTTCCTCTCCTGTGTTCCTTTTGTTCAGGGCATTTAATCACAGCCACAGAAATGACGCAGTCACAACTCTCAGTTTCCTCATTTCTAAGACTCGATTAATCCAGTCTTTCTTGAGCATTCCAAAAACTGGCCACAGAGTCCTTTAACTATCCAGCAACAGAACTTCTTTTCCACAAAATGCACTTTTGCCTCCACAAATCAAGCTTGAGATTCAATTTCAGTGGCTTCTCAGGCTCTAGCGTCCATGCACACCCAGCTGGCCCATGACTCAGGACTCCTCTGCATTGATACTCTGTGGTCTTGCTATCTGCAGAAAGCCGTGGAGCTTGGAGGTCAAGGTCTATCATCTTGCTAGCACTAGATGGGATTCCATCCAGGCTACTCTGCTTAGTCTATCGCCTTCAGTTACCACCTAACATTTGTGGGCCTCCATCCCCTTATCTGCAAAACTGGAGTAATAGTACTGCATACCTATTATCTCAATCTGAAGATTACATTCTTAACACTACTTCAAATGGTGCTCGGAGCATACAGCATGGTCTTTGAACATCAGTTGGTGGTTTGGTTGAGCTCCACAGCTTTGTGTCTTTTTCCCTGCTTAGTGTCATCAAGAGAGCTCAAGGGGCAGTTGAATTTCTGCTGTCCCCAGAGGAAGATTCTTTTTACTGGAAGGAAGGATACAAGAGGCCACCCAGGACCGGTCTTGACAAACAAACATGCAAGAAAGAAAGAGGCCATCTAGCATTGCTCATATGAGAGAGATTCATCCAGGGACATCTCCTTCTTGCTTTTTATATTCCTCCCTCCCAGGGCTCGATTCTAACCATCAGAGAGAGAGGGTGTGTATGTGAGAGAGATAGAGATAGAGATAGAGAGAGAGAGAGAGAGAGAGAGAGACAGAGAGAGATAGAGAGACAGAGAGAGATCATTAGTTAAACTCTCAGCATTTCTCTTGAGACCCGAACAGAGGGAACACAGAGAAATGGAAATAACTTTTCGTCTTGGAACATATTAGAAGATAATAGGGAACAGCCTTGATGAAAATCAAGGAACTAGGGTAAGTTGACAACTTCGTACTGAAGGGACCCAGAGCACCCCCACTGCCTCAGTTTCTTGGCCAGGGTGAACTGGCCCAGTAGGGCTTCTACCTCAGAACTTCCTCATTTAGCATGATGAAGAGATTAAAGCTCCAGGTCTGAGCTCTGGGTCCTCTTTTTAGCCTTATGCTATTCCTTGGCTTCAAGTTGAGCCTCAAACTTAATTAACTTATTATAAGCAAATTAAATAAATAAATAATGAATTGATGAATAAATAATAAAGCTAAGTATTTTTATAAATGAACTTCGAATCATTCAACAGAATTTTCCAATCCCACCCGAACTGACTTGCTGACTTATAAAAATGATTTTTTGTGAAATTATTAGTATAGTAGTTTACTGGGTGTGGATTGCTATTAGCCAACTTCTGAATTATGATTCTGCTATAAGACGCTGCCCTTGGGCCTTCCAGTACTTTCTCCATCAAATTGGCAATTGTTAGGGTTGGGTTCCTAGTGCACCTCTGGAACTGAAAGAATGTTAGCACACTGCCCATACTGCATCTCAGTATTTCTCATGGAGGCTTCTAGAGCCCTACCCTGCAGCCCCTCTGGCCACTTTGAACACTGCCATCTCCGGAAAGGTCAGTGACATCACCCAATTTACCAACTCCTTTGCCAAAGCTCAGCTACTTGAGAGCCCAGTGCCTTAAACTGTGGGTCACAATCTCACCATGAGTTGGGGGTGGGGCGCAGAGGCGCGTAACTGAATGTAGGAATTGTAAAAGTATTGGCAACAATAAAAGGTTTTTGAAAGTGCAATGATGAAGATCAGTTCAAAATCAAATGCATAACAGCTGTTTGCTTCTGGAAGTGTTCACCCATGTTGCACCGTGCGTCATCACTGGAACCTTGTGCCTTAGCCACAACCCATGCACCTAGCACTGAACATGCTGTCAGTGCCAATGAACTCTGCCTAAAGCCACAGGGCTCGGATTCCAGACTATCGTACGTTATGAACCGCGGTGTTTTTACTGTATTCCGAAGTTTTCTGCTCTTACAGAAACATAATGGTTTAATTGTGGGAGGAGCCTTACCATTTTCCCCATCACTCCTCAGTGTGTTAGTATCAAATTAGTATATCTCGAGCTAGTATCATGTTAGAACGTCTGACTTTTTACATTGCTATTTGAGTTGCTGACTTCGGTTTCAGTTTTTTAACAGTCGTTAAATGAATTTTGGCTTGTGACTGATTAGGATAGGATTTCTGATATCTTCTGACATGGCCTTAAACTGATTTCTGTTCAGAGCTGGCCATATAAGAATATTTGCTTATGATAATAATATTGGCTTATAGCCCAAGTCTCTCTGCTATACATTGTGACTAACCTGTGTGGAAAATCTAAGGCCTGGAACTTATTGTCACTGAGCACCTTCATCTACAATCAGTACTTTCAGTAGCTTCAGTCTTTCGGGAAGTACCAGTCGAGACCCCTGAAAGTCTCCTCTAAATCAGTGAGTATTTATTCTGTATCTATTCTGCATCAAGCAGTGGCTAAACCACACAACTCCATGAGCGCCAAGTTCCACGACGACGACCATTTAACACTGAGGAGAAACAAAAAAAACTTCTTGTCTGCTTTTTACCCCCTCATCTCCAGTTTCACTTGGTAAAATGGAAGGGGATGGCAGAGAAAAGGGTTAGTCCTTCAATAAGTACCATGTTTCTAGGAAAACCTTTTAAAATGAAGACATCTACTTCTTTGTGCTGGTGGAAAGAGCCAACAGAAATACCTAACAACAGAACAGGAAGTAAAATTGCCTTCAGGCAGCCTGTTTCCGCCTCAAAGACTGCAACCTGTATTCTAACACAGAAAGCTGGCCTCCCTGGTTGAATTGCTTAAATGCCCCCAAGTATGCCAGCCTCCATGATGAATGACACCCAGCAACTAGACATTGTGTGCACTCTTTGCCCTCTTCTTTGGAGCCCAGATCAGAAAGACCATCGTAGGAGGCAACCAACTTCATAGGGTAAGAGGGATATAAAGCATAAAAATAAAATAGGTGTCCAAGCTAAGATCTGAGGTGCCCCCCACTGAGCACTTCAGATATAATAATGGGAAAAAGCATTGAATTCACTCAGCCAACAATTCTTTAACTTTTTTAAAGGAGTTTTTCAACCATGTTTCCTATTAAGGGTATAAAGAGTAGTGCATGACCATGGACTTGGTCAGGGGAGGCACTCTCACAAATGTACCATTATGCTAGTATAAAGACAAAATGAATGTACCCTTGAGAACGTAATTATAGCTAGCTCAAAAATTGAACTCTACATACTATTGTGGGAGGCTAAGTGGGTAAAAATCACTTTGGAAAACTCTACGGCATTATGAAGAACATTAAATAACATGTTACGAGTGACCCAGGAATTCCACTTCTGGATATAAACTCAAGAAAATTGAGTATATATCCTTACCACAAACTCTGTGCAAGAATATGGAAGATTTTTTCACAAACAGGCCCAAACTTCAAACTATCTAAGTTCCCATCC
Source organism: Peromyscus nudipes (assembly GCA_902168325.1). Taxonomy (NCBI): domain Eukaryota; kingdom Metazoa; phylum Chordata; class Mammalia; order Rodentia; family Cricetidae; genus Peromyscus; species Peromyscus nudipes. The sequence continues at coordinate 20,814 of CABHPH010141579.1, read as the reverse complement.
ATAGTAGACTATGTAAATGAAGTGTGCAAAGAAAGTAATATTATACAACAACAAGGAAGGGCCGTCACCCACTGCATGTAGCCATGGAATAAATGTCATACAGAAAAACTTCAGTTTAAGAAGCTAGGCACAGTATCCATGTATCATATGCCTCCGTTTACATAAAGTACAAACAGGCAAAATGAGTCTTTCTTGCTAGAAAGCAACATAGTGGATGTCATGAGGGTGCGGCAGGAGGAAGAACTCCATGATGCCTCTGTTTCTGAAATGCGAAAGTGTCGCTCACTGCCAGGACCGTCCAACCTTTGACATTGCCACACAATGTCATCATCTACAAAGTTCACATTCAAAAGCAGCACAATCAAAAAGATCACATGGGGGAAAATGTCATATTTTATGTAAGTGTACACTTTTGTATTAGCCCACATTCATAGCTACCCTCTGCTTCAGGTTAGACATGTCTGAATGGATCTGTAAACACCTATCCAATTGAACACATAAGTTATGTGTACTTTTATATGTTTATATTCGTCAAAGAATAAAAATATGACTTAAAATCTTTACATTTCTCTTTACCATGTACATTTTTTGTTCCTATGGACTCTGCACATAGCTATATGACTTGCTTTGACCACTGAGGTCCCCACCTCAGTGCTGGGAGTTGAAACAGGATCTTAGTGAACAAGCAACCGCCAAGCTACAGCCCTTATCCCTGCCAGTATGGTCTTAACAAACATAATTTACGCAGTGGATTGAAAGATTGTTTGCAAATTCCAGCTCATGCTCTTGTGCAATTTCCATGAAAACATAACCAGGCTAGTCTGCTAGAGGAATCCACAGAGCAACAGTCAAACTGCCCTTCATCAGGGCCAAGGTAATCCTACATGAGGTAATAGCCAGCTGACTCCCAGATAGGTAAATGCACTAAGACAGATCAAAGTACAGTCCAACCAAGCACAGCAGAAACTATCAAACTATAAACTTGTAAGCAAAATAGACACTCATTTTAAGTCACTGAGCTATTGAAGATTGTTAAGCAACATTATTGTGTAACAGACAAATGACATAATCATATGCTTTAGGTTAAAGCTAAAATATATATGAACTAGAACAACACACACACAAAAGATTCATTTCACATCTTTGTTTTGAGCACAGTCACATCCTGTGAGAAAGAGACACTACTTGGGGTCCTGGGGACCTGGCATCCCAGAGTCAGTGTTCCAAAAGTATAGCAGGATGGTCAAGTAAAACCCAGGCCTAGCATTCAGTGAATAATCCAACCAAAAGAAGCTCCCTGCTGCATCTAAAATTTCTCTCCCATTTTCCCCAAAAGGCAGAGCAGCAAATAGCCATTCCTTCTCCCATTAAAAAAATGACATTTAAATTGCTCTGCTCAACATAAAACCTCGTATAATAGCTAACACACTCTATATGGATAGGAAACAGATACGACTTTGTTTCTAACCTGGCCACGTTTCACCACACTAGTGAAAACAACTGATACTGTGGGTTCCCTTGGCAGAACTCTTTCTAAGATAAGCACTGACAGGCATGGGCAGGAACCTGGTCTTCAGCATCCAACTGAGTAGTGGCTATGTTACCTGGATTAACCTGAGCTTTTGCGGAACCCAGGATGGGCAAGAGCAGGAGCAGCACCAGGGGCATTCTGGGAGCCGGGATCATTTCAGAAGATGGAGTTGGATCTGGAGTCTGCAGCCCGCCAATAATGCAAGGAAACAGAAAGAGAGGGAAAAGAAATGAGTAATGCAGATTTCACCAACACACGTGGACACAATCTTCAGAGATGATTTGGGATTCTTGCCATGTTTATTTCCATATTTAAAACTTCAGTATACCCAGGGATTACCTAATGCAAGAGTTTTCCAATTCTATTAGATTATAACTTCACTCCTGGAATTAAAATCAGCAAAACTATACACAGGCAGCAACATATAACTGAGGCAAATACTGAATGGTAACAACAAAATAAAATTTATATTTATGATGTCATCTAATGTTTTCATATTATCAACATTAGTTCCAACATTAAAGCAAAAAGAAATTCAGTAACTTTAACCTGTTTTTAAAGCTCCATAAGTTCAATATTTGTCTTGATCCATTAGCTTCGAAGTGACATGCAGAACTTTGTAGCTTATTTTTTTTTAAGTTTCCTCCAAATAATCATGTGACAATGAATTAGACATGGGCATATCAGTATGTATCCAGATTTAATTCAATAGAGGCATGGGTAGTTACATGTGGAAATTTTTATAGACATTTATATGTATACAAGTGAATATAATACATATCCATTGACCCCTCACTCCATCAGCTAAAAGGGCCCAAGGGCAAAGCATTCTGGCAGTATCCATCCATTGGCCATGCAAACCAAGTGCCAAGATCTTGGTTTCTAATCCCATCTCCCAATAAAAGGAATCAGAGTTCCTTAGGAAAAAAATGATTAATTCTAAGACTGGGTCAGGAAATCCATAAGATAAGCCTGGAATATATGTTGAATGCACACACACACACACACACACACACACACACAATGAAGTAGTCAAAAGAACATAGGAGTCAGCTGAAAGATCTCCCAGTAATCAAAGCTGAAACAATTTGATCAGCAAAATAAATAAAGGAGTATTAGATTATAACTCAGCGTATAAAATAAATATCCACAAGTCTGTGCTGATGTAAATAAATGACTGAATAAACAAATGAGAGAGAACAGGCCATTTCTCATGAAAAGGGATTCTAAATAATTTATGTAGCTAATCTACTTTTAAGGAAGTAGAGTCTCACCCCTCCCCACTTTCAACTCCTTACGCATTAAGTTGCACACAGTAACTTGCTTCCAAAGGATTCAGCATGAGCCTGGAGAAGGGAAGGAGAGCATCTTTTCAGTGGGGAAATCTGTGGTTACATATCATCAGCACTGAAATGTCATTGTGACCATGCCTGTCCTTGATAGGACATGATGGAAAGGCACTTGAGGTCTGTGGTCCCGACCCACAAACCACGGCTTTTGTCTATTCATGAGGAAAACAACAGGCAAATTCTAAGTGAGGGACATTCTGCAAGATTCCCAACTGATGCTCAGTGTTGTCAGTCAATCAAAACAAGAGAACCCAAGAAACTGTCACCGCTAACAGGAGGGAAGGCAATATGAACACTAAAGAAGATGTAATGAGTGACACATTGTATGGGTCCTGGACTTGAAAAAGGACACCAGGGGAAACGGAGTAAGTTGTAGCAATGCATCAATGATGGTTTTCTCATTTGACAGACAGACAGTAGTGATGTAAGATATTAACTCATGTCAGGTACACAGAGATGCGACGTACTGTCTTCACAAAGATTCCATAAATATAAAACTGTTCTATCCTCCAGATAACACTGATGAATGGCAAAGAGAGAAATCCCTGTAAGTTGGACTGAGTAGGGAAGACTTCCAGAAGACATCGGTAGGTTCCTGAAAGACAGGCAAGGTTTGAATGGGCAGTAAGAGAGAGGGAGTAAGAAGGGGGCTGACGCAGATGAGCAGGGGGCACTTTTTAAGTAAAAGAAACTTTCTGTGATGATTTCTAAATGGTAGTATGTTGATACACTTGAAAAACTTTTTATTTACTTTTGTTTGTTTAGTGTGTGTGTGTGTGTGTGTGTGTTGTGTGTTTGCACATGTGCATGCATCATGAGAGGACTACCTATAGAAGTCAGTCCCCTCCTTCTATCACACGTGTTTTGGGATTTGAACTCAAGTCATAAGACTTGGCAGCAAGGACCTTCACTCCTTGAGTCATCTCGTCAACCCCTTAAAAATATCTTTTTAAAAATGTCTACATTAACTTATTAATTAATTAATTATGTGTGAATGTTCACACAAGTTCATGTGGCAGTATGAGGACAACTTGTGGGAGTCCATTCCATATGGGTTCCAAGGATCAAACTCGGAGCATTGGCTTTGGTGGCAATCACCTATACCCACTGATCCATCTCAACAGCCTAAAAAATTTAATGAAGTTGGATATTCAGATGGTTTTCCTTAAAGAAAATGGAGTCAAAGCAAGTCGAATGGAAGAGATAAATGTAACTCTGTGGAATGTGGTAGGGCCTGAGAGATCACAAAGATGGTGGGCATGTTTTCATTTCACGGACTTGGGTGTAATAAACACCTTCCATAGAGTCTCCCAGAAAACATTCCCAGAAGGAAAAACATATAAGTAAGTGTTGCTCATGACCATGATCTAAGGATGTCCTTCCATGGAATCTGTGTTCCTGTGTACAGCCATCTAGAAACCTCTTATTAAGGGTTTCTAGCCATACATTTCTACACTTCATAACCCTTCCCAGTCCTACAGAGAATATCTCCTACATCTCACGTCTCCTCTTCACCAATCTACACACCAAATTTACCTCTATGTTATTATAAAGTTACCTGTTAACCATTAGCTTCTTCTACAAACTATGTATTCAGAGAGGTCTTGTTTTGTTTTCTTTTTTATTTATTTGTTTGTTTGTTTGTTTATTTTTGAGATGGGATTTCTCTGGCTGTCCTGTAACTTACACTGTAGACCAGGCTGGCCTCAAACTTGGAGATATGCCTACCTCTGTCTCCACACATCTCTCTACCCCCCACCAGCAAGAAGTAGTTTTTAACTGAACTAAACTAGACTTACTAGGTCTTAAAAAATATATATATCTATTTCCTTTTTGGTATTGTTGCTTGGTTTCAGATTGTGAATCTCTAAAATCAGTGATAATTTTCCCCTTTTCCTAAAAATCAAGGTGAACAGTAGCTAACTAAACAACCCATAAGGATCATAACAGATCTAAACAGTCTGTCCTTGTAGCAAATGCATCTAATGTCCCAGGGAACATTGCACTGATATTCACTCCATGGAGTGTGCTTTTACTGATAACACAGCTGAGGAGAAAATGGTTAAACTCCAGGTTACAGCGCAGATAAGCAAAACCAGCATGTGGGTCTAGGGTTCCGTGACTCCAGAGTCCACCTGACGTCACTGCCACGGCCATCCTTCCCTTTGTCTCTCATTCTATTCTATCCTTCTCTCAAGCCTCTGCCTCCCTTTCCAGCTCAGTCACAATGAGGATTCTCATTTATTTCTCCTATTTTTTTTGAGTTTGATACTTTTATTATTTTCTAACTTTCTTTTTATTTATTCTTTGTGTCTTTCACTTCATGCATCTCGATCCCATTCATTTCCCATCCCTGTGTATCCGCCCTCTGCCCTTGCACCCCCCCACACACACACACAATAAAATTTAAGAGAAAAAAGAAAAAAGAAAAGAAAAGAAATGGGGGGAAACATCTCATCACGGAAGCTGTAGTGTGATGTAGTGAGTCACATAGTTCTATTTTCTTTTGCCTAAGAGCCTGTGTCGAGCTTTTTCCTCTTTGCTTGCCCAAGTCTCTATTCAATGGTCACTTCTGCATGAAAGTGTTCTGACTTGATTGCTAATGCACTGAAAACAGTATTTCTATACAGTAATGACTGTGGTGTCAACTATGTACGGTTACTGTGACTATTTAGTGTCCTTTCTGTAAGCTCAATGTTATTGTGTTTAAAACATTCAGCAGAGAGGCCTGACAAATACCATTGTTGACCCAAATGCTTAGTGATTATATCTGGCTAATTTGAAATGTTTTGCCCTAAAAGAAACTTTCTTCAAGGATTCCTACGAGCAGACAAACCCCTCTGGATGAATTGTCTCAAGGGTTTCAAGGATTCAGTATTTAGTCACGTGGCACATGTATGGAGCTCAAAGCACATGTGGACATGTTAGCAGTTGGGAAAATTCTCTGTGAGTTTTTATGACTAGCAACATGAACCTCTTCGACAATTTATTCAGGTCTGAGAAAATAAACTAAAATTCAAAATGCCAATGCCCCTGGTCAGAGTACTGCCTTTCGCTCATTTATTCATCGATTATTTTGTAAATGTTCCCTCACATGGGGTACATACATCTTAAATGTCAGAGAAGGGCCGGGGAGATAGCTCGGACAATAATAATGTACTCTGCAGGAGCGTGAGGACCTGAGTTTGACCTCCCGGATTCCATGTCACTAAAAGACACTGGCACAGCTGTAAATTCCAGCACTGAGGAGGCAAAGACAAGAGGATCCAGAACCAAATCCGTGAATTCTAGACACAGTGAGAGACCCTGACTCAAAAAAAAAAAAAAAACAAGAAGTGTGATCAAGGAAGGTATTCAACATTGACCTCTGGCCTTCACACATACCTTTGTGAACACATAAATAAAAATAAACAAGTCGGACAAGATCACCATCATCACAGAGCTTATAGTATGCAAATAAATAAATAAATAAATAAATAAATAAATAAATAAATAAATAAATGAATGAATAAATGAATAAACGAATGAATAATGAATAGACACATGGGTGGCAACTGACAGACCCAATGCTCTAAATCATTTCGTCCTCGTTCAACCTTGTAATAAACACGACACTCTGGTGTGTGAAGAGGATCCCTGCAGAGTAAAGAAAACAAGATTGAATACTGCAGCTGTGGGGGAGCTGTTCCGGGAAGGTGTGCAGTAACCTTCTCTAAGCCTGCAAGTGGCTCAGAGACAGACAGACAGTGAAGAGGCTGGGCAGCCAAGAGCCATTCACGAATAAATAAGCAGTTGACAAATAAACAGCTGAGAAAATGGGATGTAGAAAACCAGTGACGTTTCCAGTGATTCAGCAGCCTTTTCAAAAGCAAAACCCAAGGCATAGCCACACCTCACACAAAAATAAAGAGCCCAAAATATAGAGACAGCACAATAATTCCTGCACTTGGGAGGCAGAGGCAGACAGATCTCTATGAGTTTGAAGCCAGCCTGGTCTACAGAGAGAGTTCCAGGGCAGTCAGGGCTAGGCAGACAAATCCTGTCTCGAAAAATACCAAAGGAGGGGAAAGAAGGATCTCAAGAAAGTACGTGAACTTTCCATAAACTAAAGGAAAGAAAGACTTGCATGGAAAAGTATGGAAAGCGAAATCAAAAGAAGAAAAAAAATGATAACATTTTCCACAAAAATTCAAAACATCCTAGGGATAAAAGGAAAAAGATATCATAAACTTACAGATAAGCAGTGAACAAAGGTAAATATTTGAAACTAGAACACAAAACAACTTCTGTTGTAAAAAGCCACTAGAAACATGGGCCAAATAAATAAAAAACAATTGACAAAGGGAACAGTATACTGCATCAGAAAGCATTTGAGCTCAAAAAGCCAGAAAGCCAAACATCAAAGCAGTCCCTGAACTGGTCTCACAAGCTTGTCCAGTGTGGTGATATGAGATTTGATAATGATGTGGTGAAATGCGTGCTCCACACTGAGCCATTGTCCATGAATTAGAAGATAACTTAGCTAAAATGGCATCACATAGCTGGCTTGTTATTTATCCCAGAGAAAGAGTTGTGTGTAAATACAGTGTATGTGTACCAACAAGTGCTTTGCAGCATGTTTTCTAAGTAACTAAAACTTGGGGAGGTATCTATCAACAGAGGGATGCTATAAACTATACTGTTCCTAACTATAAAATACTTTATGAAAGTAAAAAAGAATGAATTCCAGAGGCTGGAGAGACGACTAAGCACACAACAGCACTTACTGCTCTTGCAGGGTACTCAGGTTTATCTCCACCACTCACATAACAACTCACAACCCACTGTAGCTCCAGTCCCGGAGGATCCAGTGCCCTCTTTTGGCTTCTGTGGGCACTGCACATACAAGGTACATATACATACATGCAGGCAAACTATTCATACACACAAAATAAATAAATCTTTAAAATAAGAAGAATGAATTACAGCTATATATAGTCCCATGGCTTACCACTCACGACATGTTGTTAGGTGAGCAAGAAGTCTGCAAAGTCTCTGTGAAGCACGCTATATATTTTTATGGACACACACATTTATATATTCAATAGAAAATCTGAAAGGTGAATCACCACACTGGTAACAGTGATTTCCCGCAGAGCTGGAAATGGGAGATGGAGTGCAGATTTCAGCAAGAGGACTTGTGAATGACTGCCATATGGAGACTGTCTTATTCATAATAATTCAATTGTTTCATGTCTGTGTGTATGTGGCATATATATATATATATAAATGCTTGCGTGTATAAGAAAATGCACACACACATATGTGTACATGTGTGTAGAGAAAAGAGGTTGACATCAACTGTCTTCCTGGATCATTCTTCGCTTTATTTACTGTGGCAAACTCTCTCACTGAACAGGAGCTCACTAATGCAGCAAGTCTGACTAGCCAGCTTGCTCCAGGAATTCCCTGCATGCACTGAGATTTCAGGCAGGCTGCCACACCCACCTGGCTTTTATGTGGGTTCTGGAGACCCAAACTTCCATCCTTACACTTCTATGACAAGCCCTTTATCCTCTGAGCTGTCTCCCCAGCCCATCGTTTGATTTTTAAAAGGAGAATGTGTTCTTGGTTCATGTCACTTATAATAGCTTTTCTAACAAAAACATAAAAACATTGTTCCTGGCATCAGGCTATCAGGATATCAAGATACTTTCCAGACAATCCTGTATATTCCAGAATGGGAGGTGTTGGGGCAGCATGGCCTGTACCTCCAAGAGCCACTTGAACTACTCAGAGATAGTATTGATCTGTACAGCTGGCATGTGGGAGCTGGAAATGGTTGAGGATCATCTTGTATCTTTCTAGTTTAGAATGTTGAGTCTCTTTCAAATGCACCATGTCATGGTCCTCACAGTCATGTGGAGGGGGATTACCATCTTCCTTCTCCAAAGCTGGAAAGCATGGTTGCCTCGCCCACAGCGTGGAGAGTCTCACTTGGTCTGGCTGCTGTTTCCCACCCACCACTCTGAGTCCAGTTCACATCTTTACCCATCTGTCTTGTCTACCAAGTCAGACGACGAGTCACCTAAGATCAGGGATCCTGCTTTCCCTACTTCAAAATGAAGGTGATTTTTCTCCTGCCCTGGGCCATTAAGTTAACACTAACATTAGTTCCCCTAATGCCAAGGTCAGCGTTTCTCTGCCCAGAGCCCAACACTTTCCAAGGGACATCAGTGGATCTGTGGCTCAAAGAGAATGTGTGGTAAAGAATCTCATTTTTTCCCCTCTCTTCACACTCAAAATCCTCTCCCCTTCCCCGTGTTCAATGAATACTCCTAATTGAGCATAGAGGAAGCCACAGCTCAGGACTTCCCATAAACTCTGCAAGATCTTCTGGAAGATTATTGGCTCTCTACCTCTTGACGGTCCACGCCAGGATTTAGACATACTAGGAAGTCAGGAAGAAAAATGGAAGGTCAGCTAGGAGTGTGGCAGTCACACCCAGAAATGAGCAACTCTTGGAGGTGGGGGTGGGGGGCAGGGGAGAAGAGTATGGTAAGTCCAACTTCTTACTAATCATCTCTGAACTCAGAAGGGCTTACAAAAGCCTCTCTCAACCATAGTCAAGGCCAGGCACTTCATAGAGAAGGGTCAAGCCTGTTCTACAGAAGGCTCTCACAAGATGGCTCACTCTTGGACAATTCTAAGGCTCCTACACCCAAGAATTATCCACCCGAGAGCACACTTGTCTCTGACACCTGTCTTAGGAAGTCAGAGCACCTCCCTGGGAACAAGCCTCACAGTAGGGGTCAGGTAGGAGAGAGAATAAAGAGCCTTGAGACACAGTGCTGAAATTATTGTTGAGCTTCTGAGTGAGCAAAAAGCTAATGTCGCCATCTCATTCATATGCTCCATGATCTCAGAGCAAGGTGGGGCTACCGTGATGGTGGAAACCACATTCTTTGGCAGTCCAAACCACAAGCCCCACTGCAAAGTCTGTTCTTCACTATAGAACTAAATACATGTGACAGATAATAGATGAAATAGATGGGTGGATAGATGGATAGATAGATGATGGTGATAATGAAGATAGATAGATAGATAGATAGATAGATAGATAGATAGATAGATAGA
>CABHPH010141579.1:0-10808 GCA_902168325.1 Peromyscus nudipes | reverse complement strand
AGATAGATAGATAGATAGATAGATAGATAGATAGATAGATAGATAGATAGATAGATAATAGATGATAAATGTTCACTGATAGAAGATAGAAAATGATAATAAATGATGGATAGAAAAATAAATTGATAAATGGTTTATAGATTATAAATAAAAGGTAGATAGATGAAAAATAGATGATAGATAAGTGGAGGACAAGAGAGAAGATAGATAACAAATTAAGATAGATGACATGTAGAAGGCAGGTAGGGAGGTAAACAAATTGAAATGAGAGATATATACATATAAATATATACAGTAATTCCTTCATAAACATAACTATAGTAAGTAAAATTAATTTCTAAAAATAACCCCTCATTTCCAGCCTATCATAATGTGAAAAGCAGGTAGATATACTTACTAAATATCTCTGAACTCAGAAGAGTTTACAAAAGCCTCTCTCAACCATAATCAAGGCCAGCCACTTCACAGAGAAGAGTCAAGCCTGCTCTATAGAAGGCTCGTACATCCAGGCAACCCTTGGAGTCTTTTGACATTACAAAATGTGAAGTTTAAACAGCTTTGCTTAGGCTGGAGAGATGGCTCAGTGGTTAAGAGCACTGGCTACTCTGTCAGAGGTCCTGAGTTCAATTCCCAACAACCACATGGTGGCTCACAACCATCTATAGTGGGATCTGATGCCCTCTTCCAGCATAAAGTTGTACACACTGATAGAGCACTCGTATACATAAATAAATTTTAAAAAAAGAAAATGCATTTAAACAGCTCTGTTCTTCCCAAGCCCCTCAGAGAGAGCAAAGCTCACAGATGTAGAGTTCTTTGTGTCTTCATGTGTGAATATTAGCAAAACCCATCTTTTTCTCTGAATCAGAACTGAAGAACTATCCATCCCACCTTAAGAAACATTTGAGCTTACTTAATATGTAAATCATTAAATGTTTATCCCCATCACAGGATAGTTCTTCCAAAAGAACTTTGCTTGATGATTTGGAATAACAGATCCTACATAGTACATTTAAAATAACATTTGACATTTTAAAAGTGTTCCATCTACTTATCAAAGTTGTAAATCATTGAGTGACTTGCCAACCCTGCTAAAGGAATCAGGACTAGGCATCCTTAAACAGCAAATCCATTCAGTGCATTCAAAATACGATTCAATGCACTAAAATCCAGTTTATAACCACTGTTCAGGTATGTGGCTTATGTTCCAAACAGAGCATGTCTGGTTTAGCTGGTGGCCCTTCTTCCAAGACTGTCCATTGTCCCAGACCCAATACCTAGGGACAATCTGAGATGATGCTGGCTTTGGTGAAGAATTAGCATCCACAGATTTCCTTCAAGGCCCTTGATGCAGCCAGCCTGTGTCAAGGACCACAGAGGAAGTGCTGCCTTCCAAGAAAATCAGCTCTGCCCACGTCCCTGGGAAGTCCAAGGTGTGGGCAGAAATGAGATAAAAGGACTTCAGGCAATCTGGCACAGGCGCATATGTACAGATATAACTGTATGGCACCTATGTGTACATGTGTGGAAAATTAGGCTATGGTGAGGAGGAATTTCACACTCACATATTTAACTCAGAGGACATTGGAGGGCATTCAAGACTTGTTTTTCCTCTCTGCTGAGTAACTTCCATTTCAAATTTAACAAATATGAAGAGTCATCTTTGGAGTATCTCCTATTCAGCAGACAAATATGCAGAAATGACTTGGGTTTGGGTAAAAGGTCCCCAGACACATACACACACAAACAACAAAATTTGCCAAACATCTTCATGTTTATCTTGATTCCTGAGGACGTGTCAAAGTCTTTCTCACTCCCAACTTCCCCCTCGGTCTACTGGCCTTTGTTCTTCTCCATGTGATGCCCAAATCCCAGAATCACCCAACACATGCCTAAAGACTGAAGATGTGACTCGGGTGACCTGGGGTGACCCGGGGTGACCCACACTGCTTGCATGGAACAGCAAGAGCTACTTCTGTCTTTGTCTGAGGAGTTTGTTTCCCTTTACCTCTGTATTTTCATCTGTAAAATGGAGACAACTAGAATTTGTAAAGTAGTTGAAGGAAAGAGTGATCCAGGCAGCTTTCGCTCCTCATTCCCCTTCTAGGAACAGGAGATGGTAAAGAGCAAATTCACTGCTGCAGAAGATGCCCCTCTTCCTGGGCAGAGAGTGGTCACCAATCCTAGACCCTTGTGTAACATCATCCACCTGTTTTCATTTGTATATTGCACTCCGTTGCGATGTTAAACCTAAATATTGTCACGAGATTTCCAGGAGGAAGAGGCAGATAGCGTAAATACAAAATGAAGGTAGAGATCTTTCCAAACACGAAACAGTGGTCAGCACTGCACACAATGCAATGTCCTTTGGCTTGCCAAGACCTTAGACATGACCTTGCTAAGTCCTAGCAGGCCCTGGACCTCCATTCACACACACACACACACACACACACCTCTCACTTCCAAACAGGATCCTACATGTGAATCTCGTCCTACACAGCCTCTCTTGTTTTCTTTCCCCATACCACCCCTACCCCAGCTCCTCATGAGCAGAGGGTTATCTCTCCAAAGCTTGGGACACAGGAGGGTCAGTATGAGGGACGGTGGCAGGAGGGCTTGGAAGATGCCAGAGAAAGAACTTTCTAGTCTTCAAAACCACAGAACCACAGCAGTGAAGGCTTTAAGAGACCTGAGACCTTGTCTTTCCCAATGCTCTCCAGTTACATGACCTTTTTCCAGGACCCCAAAGGCAGGGTCAAACTTCTCATCTAGACCGGCCGTCATTCCCTATTCCTCTGCCTCTCCTGGCCCAGCTACCTGATCTTCCTTTCTAAAATGTGGAGCCACACACAACTTCTCTAGGTTCTGTTTGCTTATTTTAAAACCAGAATGGTTACTAGGAAAATCTCTATGGTGATATTAAAGTATTTCCACTTTTTTACATTCTCATGCCTAATTGTTCTCCCTTGAATATTAGCTTAACTGAGTCGCATCTAGCAAAATGAAGGGGTAGAAAATGACGCTTGTGAAACTGTATCCTTAGAGGCCATCTGGTCTCTTCCCTAGGACTGCTACCCCGGAACCCCAGCCACCATGTTGTGATGAAGTCGGGACCACATGGAGAAGTCACATGTAGGTGTTCTTGCTGAAGTCCCACGGGATAATAGTATCCATTCTCATACTTGGGAGATTGGAACCCTCCTAGGCAAGCCCCACCACAGCAACCTCCTGCAACTTCAAGTCAGGCCCTGAGCAAGACCAGCTTAGCTGAGCCCAGTCACCTAAGCAGAGCCATGTGAGAAGTGATGACCGTTGCTTTGTCTCACTAGGTTTTGAGGCAATGTAGTGTCAAGCAAAGAATAACTTACAAGGACTCGCTCTAGGAAAGCTCGCCTGCCACTAAGTGAAGTGTCCGTTTCTTAATATTGCCTAGATTTTAACTCATCACCAGTGTGTTCGTGGTCTGGAAACTTAGAATGAGGATTTAGGTCATAGGGCAAAGGCGTCAAATGGGAAAGAGTGACAAGCAAGGACTCTGGTTGGGTGACAAACTGCCTTGCTCTTGAGGTCTCAGTGCTGAGTCCAGAAGCAGCATCTGGTCCGGTTTCCATTACATCCTTTGACCTCTGGGTGGCACACCCGATGCTCCCCCTCCCCCTCCAGGCTGCTCCTTCTCCATCAGTTTGTCTGAAGCCGAACTCTCCAGGCTTCTGTAGAACGCTGTTATCTCTACCTCTCACCACCTAGAGGGTCCTGGGCTCCTCTGGCACCTTTGTCCTCATCTGTGAAAACGAGGGTAAAAATGGCACCTGTCCCTGAGGAATGCTGTAAGGACAACACATAAGAAGGGCTTTAGGAAGCTGGGCTGTGGTGGCTCGCACCTTTAATCCTAGCACTCAGGAGGCAGAAGCAGGTGATCTCTGTGAGGCTAGCCTGGTCTACAGAGTGAGTTCCAGGACAGCTAAAGCTACACAGGGAAACCCTGTCTAGAAAACAAAACAAAACAACGCCCCTCTCCAGCCATCAACTGCACCCTAGTAGGGGTGGCGCTCCAGGAGTCCCTTCTCCATCCATCCTGGGATGCTGACTGGCTTGACCTAGTGCAAGTTTTGTGCAGGGGACCACAGTTGCCGTGGGTTTCTGAGCGTAATGGCCATGTCACAGCTAGAAGACAGCATTTCCCAGCTTCCCTCCATCCCCTAGCTCTTACATTCTCTCAGCCCCTTCTATGATGTTCCCTGAGCCTACGACGAGGAGGGTCTAGATATAGCTGTCCTGTTTAGGGATGGGTATTCTACAGTCACTTGTTCTCATCACTTTGACCAGTTATGAGTATCTGCATTGCTCACTGTCCACTGCAAAAAAAAAAAAAAAAAAAAAAAAAACAGCTTCTCTGACCAAGGTTGTTGAGTGAGGCTCTCTACGCTGTCAGTCATGGTTCCAAACACTGTATAGGGCCCACCGTAGCTTAGCAGAGCCGACCTCAGCTCAGGAGGGATGTGGATAGACCTATCCAGCCCAGGCACATGCCGTCTACCAGTAATAAGAGCTTTGGTTGCTCTACACACCACAAAGCACCAGGACAGCCTGGTTTCATCAGAACTCCTCACCCAGTCCACAGAGGAAATCTCTGCCAGACCCAGGCCAGAGTGGAGATGGTAAGAGACACCCACAGTCTCTTTCGGAAACCCATTGGCTCCTGTCTGGAATGAAAATCACCAATGGTGAAGGCTGCTAAGAGTCAGTCTGCTGGGCGGTCTGCAAGGTCACTCTGGGACAGAGAGGAAACCCTGGCTGGAGACAGATTTGAGATCTGAACTCACCAGGGAGGAGCTGGTGCCAAGCCTGAGGCTGCGGGAACCACGGCCTCTCACCTCTGGGAGAGACAGCGAAAGTGCAGCCAAAGATCTCCACAGAAACAAGGCTAGCTAATGGCTCCCTCTGGGTCCTGGAGGCATCTTCAAAGCAGTGCAAGTCATAGTCAAACAGGAAAGAGATGCAAGCCTGCAGAAAGGATTGGAATTTGAGACTTGATCTCTCCGAGCTGTGCTTTGGGGCATGTCTTCAGGGGGCTGTGGCAGACCCAGAAGCAGAGGCTAAAATTATGCCATTTGGTTCGCCATAGAGAGCCTGTAGTAAACTCATCGGGTCAACTGGTCCACGGCTGTTCAGAGGTCTCATAGACAGTGCTGAATGCTGGGCTGACTCTGAAACTCACGGTGAAATCCCAGCCCCCTTGTGTGATGGTATTGGAGCATGTGACAAGTCACTCCATCGTGGCGGAGATCTTTTGGTACCCTTATAAAAGCACTCTTCTACTTACTCCTCTTTCAAAAGACTCTAAAGCTAGGATTGGGGACTCACTCGGGAGGCTAAGACAGCATGGTTGCTGTGAGGTGGAGACCAACCTGGACTACATTGTGAGACCTTATCTGAAAAACATAAAGAAAATAAAAACAAGACCCTCTAGAGCTCCCCTCACCTGCTCCACCATGTTAGAACAGTTATAAGGAGCTATCCATAATGATACCAGTTAACAGTACTAAAACCGTGAGACCTTCTGACCTCTGACGCTTGGTTCCTCCCATGTTTTGTTCATCTTCAGACACTTCCCGCCCCCCCCACCCCCCCACCCCCACCTCATCTCCCTGAATCCTAAATGATTCATCAGGGTGCAGAACGCTACCGAAACACAAATCCACACTGCTCAGAGTTTCTCTGGTTTCTTCTCACTGCCTCACACTGAGTGATCAGCTACAGAAGAGAGCACATTAGTTTAATTGCACAGTATAAAGTTTCCCTCTATGTCCTCAATACCAGCTGTAGGCAATTGGATGGCATGAGCTGTGTCTGCTTGTTCTCCACAGTGCCCTCGAAGTGCTTCATAGACTCAGGTACCACGTCACAGTGTCTTCTCCATGCTATCCCTTCTCAGGCCTTGCCAGGACCCCAAATCCCAATAGTACAGGGCTCAAGTTCCATTTCTTCCAGGATTTGGGTTAGAATGTGCATTTTTAACATGTTTGTTAAGAGAATTATCACACACTTAGGCTTCTGGGCAAATACTTCTTGTGTAGAAGTTCACCTGTACACTCTGGATGCTTAGCCGAATCACGTGAAAAACCCAACATTTTTCCTAGAGTCCCAGCCCCAGCCTTCCTAAGAAGAAACTCCTCCAGGGGTGGATCTTCAGATAAACTGCATGATGTGCTTGACCCAACTCTCTGAAAGGGATGTGATGTGTAAAAGAGTACTAGATCAGAGTCCTGGAGTCCACCAGAGACCTGGTAGGTATGGTGCTCACAGTGACCTGAGCCAGGGTAGAAGATCCAGGCATGAGAAGAGTGGTAAATGGTTATGTTATAGGTAAAAGCCAGAATATAATGCAAAGTGTCGAGTGAGAGGCGGGCTGAGATCACATGGTTAGAATCTTACAATATTGGAAAATTGGTAATGGATGGGCTCAGGGCAAAGTCATAGTTACAGCTACTGGGATGGCAGCCACCTCTGCATGGCCTATGGTGGTGGAAAGCTCTCTCCTGAGGAATAATGTTTGTTTGCAAAGAGAGCATACAAACATTTGCTAAAGTTAAGGCCCGTGCAGGATGTCACTCTCCTAACAGCTTTCAAACCAACTGGTTCGACATGGTTGGGTAAGAATAACAGGGATTAGGAGCTCGCTAAGGCTTTTCTAAAGCAGTTGTATGCAGATTCCAAACTCTCAGCATTCAAGTTTAAGAATTTCAGAAAGAAGTTTGACCCTGTTGTTTTTATGTGTGGGTTATAAAACTAAACCTAAATTCCTTATTCCTCCCTCTCCACCCCGCCCCTCTCTCCCTCTCCAGTACTGGGGGTTGAGCTGAGAGCTTTGTTTAGGGTAGAGACTCATACCATCCTTGAACTCCCACAACAGTTTTTCAACATGCTTCATATTTTTAGGCTGTATCTCAGTAAGTGACCCAAGCTGGCCTTGAACTCACCCTTCTGCCCAGGAAGCCTTCAAAATGTTTGATCCTTTTGCCTCTGCCTCTTAAGTAGATAGGAAAACAGGCCTGTGCCACCTGGCCTGGCTTAAAGCAGGGTTTTGTTTTGTCTTTTTTTACCTTCATGAAATTGGTGGCATTTGTAGGAATAATTAGTGATTTTTATAGAAAGGAAGTTGAAACAAACTTAAGAGAAATTGAAAATACATTTCAATGAAATACAGAGAATATGATGGTATACAACAGGCAGATGGACAGTTTGCAGAAACCAAATCATAGAACCTCAGTCACCCTCACACAATTCCCCAACAGCAATAACTCTATAGTCTTCAAAGACGTCAATTAAGGCAACTACTGGAGTCAGGTCTTTGGGACAGAGTAAACCCTGTTTCTTTCATGAGTGATACTGGGAAGAAGAAGCAATATCCAGGAATAAGGCAGAATTAAGTGAGCATCAACAATGCCATCTCTGATGCCTGGGCAGCCTCAAGTGTGAACACAACAACAGCAGAGGACCACCCACTCAGGACCTGGCAGAGCATCTTTCTGACAGCTTCTGGGACTCCAATCCCTTGGCTCTTCTTCTTGAATACCTTATCCCACCGACCTCTGCCACTGGATCCTTCTGCCTTCTGATTACCCTCCCTGCTCAGTTTTCTTCTTAGTTGACGCCAGCATCTTGTTTCATGGGCGATGTGCCCTAAGAAGGACAAGTCTCAGGCAGATAGACAAACGGACACATCACAAACATCAGAGACTAACAAACCAGCAGATTCTCTTTTCAGTCTCAAAGAGGATGTCTTTCATGGGTAGTTGTGGTCACTATTATCAATGAGGACAGGCTCTTAGGGTTAGAATGTACAAGCCTAGCCCATCTGATCTTACATCCCTACCACACATGTTAACTCAGTGGTTGAAACGTGGGCTTTAGAACAAGCTGTGTGGCCTTCAATTTCAACTCTGGCCTTGACTGTCTGTGGATTGTAAGCGAGCTGGTGAATGCTCATGCCTAAGTTTTCTCGTCCAGAAGTGGAATGCTAGAGCAGCATGGTCTGGTAGGACCTGCCTCAGGACTAAATGAGTTAATCCTTAAAACAGTGCTTGGCATCAAGTCTTGCCTACTATTATTACAACTGGAGCTGTTTAAATGACTGGAACCAATCTCATTTCACAGAAGATGCATTCTGATTCTCCCTCGTACATGGATTCTGCTTCTCCCTCGTACATGGCAGAGGCTCATACATATGAAATCATCCTGACATTACAACACACCTTGGCAGCAGAAACAAACACACCAAAAGCAAACAGAAAGCCCTTCCTCTTCTACTCTAGTAAGAAGCAGTCCATGATAGCATTCAGGGTTGTCAGACCAAATCTCCTACCTGGACTTATTTTCTCAAGTAGATCTCGTCCTGCATACATTAGAAATGTGGGACACCTCAGTTGGTAGCAGCTGATCTTGGGGGACTCTAGAGTTTCAGTGTTGCCTGTTGAGGGGGTTCTTGGGACCTGGATTCTATGACTTCTCTAGGAGATGGATTTAGCCCAACATTTGGGCTGTTCTCTAAACAGCTAGGGGCAGGCCTTGGCTCTTTCAAATGGTCTGGAATTCCATCCCTTCTAAGAAACACATATTCTAGCTGGTAATCCCAATCCATGAAACCCAACAAATTAATGGAGAGAGAGTTGTCACAAATGTGTTCTTTCTTCTTTGTTGAGCTCTCTTGTAAGATCTTAATAAGATTTTGAATGAGAAGAGAAGACCTGCAGAGAAGGCGGGGAGGCACAAGGAGAGGGATCTGGCAGAGCAAGGCTGTGGAGGTGCTGGGCCGCAGCAGAGCAGAGATGTGGGCTCAGTAATTGGGAAGTCAATCTCCAGCCCCAAACAGAAGACTAGCATAGTTCACCTATGGGCAGGGTGAGGAGAGTGCCTTTTCATCACAGAGGAGACAGCCTTGGCTGAGTAGGGAGCAGGAGCTGGGAAGAGGGCTTGGAGGTCCATAGCTCCCTTGGGTTTCAGGAGAAAGAGCTAAGCAAACAGCAGAGGTGTGGGTGGATAGGAGTGGGCGGAGCCTCCCTTAAGGAGGATGAGTCCTGGCCCCCTATCAGGAGGGTGTATCTTTCCATTTCCTTTGGGTCTGCGGATTGGTGAGTTGCATGTCCGGCTATCACCTCCACCAAATGTGCGTCCAATCAGTATCATTTTTCAAACCCTTGCCCAGATCTGGCTAGGGGGCCAGCCATGAGAGCCAGAGACTCAGACTGAAGCAGGCAAGATCCCAGAGCTCCGTGGCAGGCTCAGCTCATGAAATAAGACACCCAGAAAGAGAAGCCGAAGGGAAAGTCACAGCCAAGCAAACACACCCTCAGCCTTGAGCTCTGAGCCCAGAGGCCTGAGCGGGTGGAGAACCTGCAGGGAAGGGTGGCCAGATGTTCCTGCTCAGTTCCTCTACAGGATTATCGGAAGTTCTGCCCCGCCCACATTTCCAAATGCTGCCACAGTGAACGTCTGCTAAGTGAAGCCTATTTTAGTGTCGTCTGCTTTAAAAGATGCTGTCTCTGTGTCCCCTGTGGGTCAGTTGCTCTGCTGGACCCGTGGAATTCACCTTGCCCTTCTCCCCTACCCCTTAAACAGCACCGGAGGACGATGAATGCACGGTGTTACAGGAACCGACAGCAATAACCGGAAGGAAGATGCGCGTAGCTCCAGAATGAGGTAGCTCAGATGTTTTCAATATGAGAGATGTAGAACCTAATGACAAGGACCTGGTACATTTCAAGCCAAAAATACCAGGTTCATTAGCTCAGTGACCTACTGCGTGACCCAGGACAAATCACAACCTCTCTCGGCCTTAATTGACCTGTGAGATGGGATGATGACCTGGATCCCAAATGACAACTGTTAGAATTAAATAACGCAGTCTGCTTCACACAGTTTGACATCTGAGTAGAGCGATGGTGGCAATGAGCAAAGTACCTGATGCATTCATCTCATCTTTACAACTCCCCAGTTAAACCTGTTGAAGGGAACTTCCGAAGACGTTGACACCGGCTCCACAGCACTATGATTACGTCCCTACATCCCCATTCAACTCCCTTCCAGTCTCCTGTTTCACAGCGATTAAAAGCTTCATTTCTCACTCAATACAAAGACCTTTCTCCTGCTCTCCTGCCCCCGCCCCTCTCTCAGATGTGGAAAGCATCCATTTCTATACGAAGGGACAGTGACAAGCTGGAAGGAATATCCACTCTGCTTGCCCAAAACTTGACAGAACTAATAAACTTGCAGAATATTTTTCTAGAAATTGTCTCAGTTCTAGAAATGAGTCACAGAAGGATATTGTACTGGAGGTAGAGCAAGACACATGGATCTCTAGGTTTGAATTAGTTTTCACAGATACAAAGTTCTGTAAACTGAAATTTTTACACGTGATTCAGTGAGGGGAGATGCAATGTATGTGCTTGAAATTTTAGGGAACATATAACTACCAGGGATAAAAGAAAGGCATAAAAGTAACCTGGCTTTTGTGAAATATGTTGTTTGGGCTGTAAAATATTCCCATCAGCTACGAATGAAGAGATTACCAGGCTCTTACAAATCATAAAGATCCAAGTCAATATGCATTCATTGAATAGTGAGCAATTTCTCAGGGCCAGTAACTGTGCTAAGTACCCAGGATGTAAACTAACATGGTTACTGCCTGTCCAGCCCTTTAGAGCAGAGCTGGAGGTTCAGAAAAACAAAATCCAATTACAGAATGATGTAAGGAGGTAACGATGGAGAAATGCTGCCAGCCCATTGAACATCTGACCCAGTTCAGAAGG
>CABHPH010141578.1:18508-32761 GCA_902168325.1 Peromyscus nudipes | reverse complement strand
CATTTTATAGGAAAGGCCATTTTAAATAAATTATTTGTTCAACCCTAGAATCTCTAAAGAGATAAGCAAAACACATCCAACAAAATCCATAGACAGGATGGAAGAGAATGAGTATGACGAAGGTGAAGTCCTCAGCAAGGTGCCTGGGGGAGAGTGGTCAGTCTTGCATATTTGCTAAATGAAAATACAAGATAATCAGCAATTCAGGAGACAGAGAGGTTCGGCAATTAGTGAGTCAAGGGTGGGATAATTGCAGTGATTGTGTCTGAGAGAGAAGTTCAGGAAGGGGGAAAAGAAAACAGCACAAACATCCAATCTCTTCACGGCTAAATGAAATAACAACTCAAATACATACAATTAGAAATTAAATCGACAAGTGGCGTGGACGTCATTTCTGAATTATCACAGCCCTTACAGTTCTGTGTACGTCAGTGTTTACTGTGTACACAGTAGTCTGTATGTCACTAGCTCTTAGGAGTTAAAACAGCAAAGTAGGAAACAGCTGTCATCGAATTTGAATCAAGAAGAAAATATATCGCATAACATCTCAAGTGAGGTGATGTTTTCATGCCAAAGAGAAAACCTAACAATGTGTGGAACGTTCAACCTCCATTTCACTGTATTATTTTGTTTCCACTTTTTGTACATTAAATTACTTTACAACACATCCAAGTGATTTGTTCTGATAGTCTGATATACATATAATATATGTTTTAATTATTGCTATAAGTAAGATTTTTCCATTTATAAACTATGAAAATGTATGTAATCAGTGTTTCACTCACAGTGGATAATATATACATAATCATATACATACATACCTTTCTGTAAAAATAAGTCAAATTCTATACTGGTATACTTATAAATTCATTTAAGTTCCAGATAATGCCAAAGCAATCATAGGAAAAAGTACAGTTCTGAGGAACCCACTTCACTGATTTCCTTGAGCCCCTTTGATTGACAGTTTTAAAAGACTGTGGTGTTCCTCAGTTGTGCCTCTGAGAAGATTATTCAGCTGAATCAAACAGAGCTTATATTCACTTTGCAATACTTGGTTCTGATCCTAGTGGTATTAATTCCTCCTAACAATAATCACCACAGAGCCTGCCTGGCCAGAGTGAATGATCTGACAGAATCTAGTTTGAGACCGGCAGCTCAAGATCCATGGTCACTGGTCCAGAGGTCAGTGCTTCATACTCATATCCAAGATGGCCAAATCGCATGCCCTGAGCTCTTCAGCAAATGCAAGGTCATAGCTATAGCCATATGATGCCATTTTTCTCCCCAAATTTTTCTCTAATGTCCACTCCCAAGTCCTAAGCAGGAGGCATGACAGCACAGCTCTGTGTTCCTTTCTCCTCGAGACTCTACTGTAGCTCAGCCAAACCCTTCCTTTGAACTTGGCAGGTAAGTTCAGGCTGTACTTCCAAGAATAGAAAATACTGCTCCAGGATGTGGACATAACACAAATACCACCCTCCAGTCCTCATTAGCAGTGGGAAATGCAAAGTACTGCAAATTGTCATTTTTTTCTGGAAGAGAAGTGACAGGTCCCAGATCTCTTGGCCAATAAAAAATTCAATAATATGCTAAGCTCCTAAATCTTTGCTGGGCTAATTCCCCCACAGTGTGGAAAGAAAGCCATCCAAAGTACTCAACACTTATTGTTAATCTGATAGGACACTTCCTCCTATGATGTCATCAGCAAAGGATTCTGTTAATGTCTGATCTAGGTCTTTCCAGACTCTATACAGCAAACAGGAGAATTACCGCATCTCTGAGCAAGACCATAAATGTGTACTGTTATCCACATTATTTGAATGTGAAAAGAATGTATTTTCCAGATGAATGGTCACTATTTTCTGATTTCCATCAGAAATTTCCATCCATCAAAGGATGACGATTTGAAATGAGGGACATCAGAAAAGCCTCTGAAACAGTCACTTCTGACCATGCCCCGTTCTTTCTCCTGCTCCCCATTACAAACTAAGACTTACAAACTAAGGACTGTGCTTCCCAGACAGGACATAGAAATGGACTCCCTCTTCTCATAGTCATCCATGATGCTAGAGACTTTTCATCAGCTTTTCCGTGTAGGAGCTGACCATGAAAGCATTCTATGACTGCCTTGTCTCACAGTAAATACCAAGGCCTTCATTCCAAAAGGAGACCTTTCCCATACCCAGGAGAAAGACATGTGTCACAGAGTGACCAAAGAGAACCAAGCATACAGGCCTTGTTGGGTCCACCTCCTAGCCTATCAATGTAGTTTATATCTATTCTTCACCAAATGAAATATGGCTCCATGGTGTAATGATTATCGCTCTAGACTCTGAGTTATAATAATAGAACTCTTGGAAAAATAAAGTACATGGAAGAATGGGCACAGGTTATAGCGAATAGTATATAATTTTATATGAGGGACTGGAGTGTGGCTAGTGTTTTCTTGCCTGGCCCACGGTCAGGACAAATCTCTTTCACCTGCCAGTCCCACAGCCTCTCAGACCCAACCAAGTAAACACAGAGACTTATATTGCTTACAAACTGTATGGCCGTGGCAGGCTTCTTGCTAACTGTTCTTATATCTTAAATTAATCCATTTCTATAAATCTATACCTTGCCACATGGCTCATGGCTTACCGGCATCTTTACATGCTGCTTGTCCTGGCGGTGGCTGGCAGGCAGCGTCTGGCAGCGTCTCCTTCCACCTTCCTGCTCTTTTAATTCTCTCTGTTAGTCCCGCCTATAATTCCTGCCTAGCCACTGGCCAATCAGTGTTTTATTAGCAACACATTTGCCATACAGAACATCCCACAGCACTGGAGGATCCTCAAAGTTTGATACCCACAGGGTGTCTAGAAACCAATTCTTGTGGGTACAAAAGGATAGCTTGATAACATCAGCATAATTGAATCTATTAACTCCTTCATATAACAGCATAGTAAGTGTGAGCTTCTCCCACAGACCTGAGGGAGAGCAGATACTGTCTTCCCAAGGAAGAGACAGATCACACGCAGAACTCACAAAGGTATAGGGAATAATTCATAAGATTCATCTCTCCCGACAGTTGATTAGCTTGAACTGTTTAGGAGGCCCCCAGACAGTGGGACTGGGACCTGTCCTTGGTACATGAGCTGGCTTTTTGGAACCTAGTGCCTATGGTGAGACACTTTGCTCAGCCTTGGTACAGGGAGGAAGGGACTGGACCTGTCTCAACTGAATGTACCAGGCTGGACTGAATCCCCAGGGGAGACCTTGCCTTGGAGGAGGTGGGAATGGGGGCGTGGATTGGGGAGCGGGAGGAGGGAGGACAAGGGAATCCGTGGCTGATATGTAAAACGACTAGAAAATCTCTTATATGAAATTTAAAAAAAAAGATTCATTTCTCCCCCACATGGACTATGTATGTCAAAAAGAAATGTTTGGGAATCAGAGAGATGACTCAGCAGTTAATAGTGCTTGCTGTTCTTACAGAGGACCCAAGTTCTGTTGCCAGTACCCACATGGCTACTCACAACCACCTATAACTCCAGTTCCAGGGAATCTGACAACTCTGGCCTCTATAGGCACCACAGTTGTGGGCATATACCCACATAGACACACATACATGCAATTGGAATCATAAAAATAAGTCATTTTAATGAAGTTTTAATACTAAAGATGTTGAGTTGTTTTATTCATTTTTGTGGGTCTGAGACAGTGAGACTTTGAGGAGAGCTCTACCCCAAGAGTAAAAAGAATGGGCACATTTCCTCTTCCCTGAAGGCCAGAGACGGGGCTCTAAAGTTTTCCTAAGTCAGTAGTCATGGTCATCAACCAGGAAAATTCAAAATATAAAAGATAGGTGTTGATTACACACACACACACACACACACACACACACACACACACACACAAATCACTGCTTCATGTCCCATACCATATCAAAAGAGTTTTTCAGGGCAAAGAGTGTGTGTTTGGGGAAGAATGGAGTGAGCCCTCCTAGGATAATCATAGTTCACTCTTGTTCAGGAGGATTGTCTGCCTTGGCCTTGAACATCTACCAAGTACCTATATGCTGATGCTAGACCCTAAAACAGCCACCACATAGCTTCATTTTTTTGCTTGACTTTCTCATTGCATGAATTCCTGATGCAGCAGGAGCAAGTGCAGAAAGGTAGGAGAGAGAAACTTGATGCAGTCCTCTAGCCAATCAGAGACCTCCTTGCACATGTGCCAAGTCTGCTATAGGAAGAGGGTCACCTTAAATGGTGGGTCTTCTTTGTGAATAGCCTTGAAATGAGGCTGCGAGAGACTGCTGTGCCCAGCAAATAGGCCTGAGACTGAATTGTGGACAAAAGGAATGGTAACAGAGAGAACCGAAAATAAAACTGTGTATTACAGGAAGTGTTTGCTTACCCGGTGTTGTGAAATCCAAAGGAAAGAAAATTTATTCTTGAAAAGGGATGGAGATTAAATTAAGATATACATCAGGTTTCACAACGCCCTCTAAACATATAAACAAAAGTGAAGATAAGCAAGCATTTGCTAGAAGAGGGAAAACATTAACAGTGGAAAACAGATTGGTCAGTTTGCACAAGCTCATAACCATGAGACATTAGTTCTGTGGCTTTGAACCCATAAGAAAAACATGGTATGAATAAATCAGCAAGAAAATTAACTGGTATTGTGGTTGTCTTTACCTAAGAAAATCTGGTAAACACTATGCCAGATCTCATGTTTACAGACACAGTAATGAAAGAAAGTAACACTGTGCAGCTCATGTCCTTGGGCAAATATTTTAGAAAAATAACCCTGAGCAAGACAATAAGAAAAGTAAAATGAAGGCACAGCAGAGAAAATATGCTTTTGTTAGATTGGATCTGTGTAAGATAGAGCAAAGCTGTGGTGGTATTGTGTTCCCCAAAATATTGTGTATGATAATAAACTTATCTGGGGTCAGAGAACAGGACAGCCACAATATTAAACATGAGGATAGGCAGTGGTAGCATACGCCTTTAATCCTAGCATTCCAGAGGCAGAAATTCATGTGTTCAAGGATACACCCAAGCATGGTGACCTACGCCTTTAATCCCAGAAAGCCACACCTTTAATCCCAGGGAGTGGTGGTAGAAAGCAAAAAGGTATATAAAGCGTGAGGACCAGAAACTAGAGGCATTTGGCCTGAGCAGGCCTTTGGCCTGGAGAAGCCTTTGGCCTGGAGAAACATGTGGCTGGTTAAGCTTTCAGGCTTCTAGCAGCAGTTCAGCTGAGACCCATTCTGGATGAGGGCTCGGGGCATCCAGTCTGAGGAAACAAGACCAGCTGAGGATTCAGCGAGGTGAGATAACTGTGGCTTATTCTGTCTCTCTGACCTTCCAGTGTTCACCCCAATACCTGGCTCGGGTTTGATTTTATTAATAAGAACTTTTAAGATTCATGCTACACAAAGCTAGTTTTCTGCTTGGTAATATCTTCAGTAGTGTGTCCAGCTTTGTTTACACCTGGCTCTCTGGGACAATGGAAGGTCCTCATTTCCCACAATATAAAAACTTGGAACCATGGCTATGGTATGAATTCACTGGGCTCACAGTAAGAGCTGTTCAGCACCACACTTTGTGTTTCTGATTTGAAGTTTCTTACCTTCACTTAAGAGACTAAGAGTGTGAAGAAGGACTCATTCATGTTCAGTATGGAGATAAATACAGAAGGAGAGAGGAGGGTATGTCTGAAAAAGTCTAAGGAATCAAAGTATTGACTATCTACCTGAAAATACCTATAATACACACAAGTCGATATATAAATATGCATATACAGTTTAAATGATTGCAGCCCATCTAGGCTGACAATGCTATCCTCCTCCCAAGAACCATAGATCATCTAACAAAAAACTCTGGCACCAGGCACAAGAAAATCCTCTTTTGAGTTCTTAGTCCTGGTTGTGCTAGAGAGTCCCAAAACATTATATGTCATTGCTATTGCCTTTGATTACTGCCACCCCCAGAGGTAGAAGTTAAGTCCCTATTGCTGAAGACAGAATTTGCTTTCAACACAGGGATCAGAGGCCCCTGAGCTAGAGTTGACCTAAATGCCTTTCTCCTGGGAACTAGGTTTCATGGTACCAGAAGGTGCTGTTCAAGTGTCCAGAGAAGAAAGCAACCAACAGTCCTTCCTCCTCAGCTATGGCACCTGTGAACTACCACAACAACAACCAGCACAGCATGATAACCCTAAGGGTGAAGCAGTTGCAAGTATACCTTTGTGGTAACCAGAAGCTCTCTAATTGGATTTAAGACTAACACAAGAGGAAAAGTATGCTTGTACTAGAACCCTAGCCAATGACTCAGGGAAAGTAAAGTCATGGGTCTTGGAGGAGAACCTGTAACTGCCACTTTACCAAACCAACATAATCCCCGACTACATTCTAAATGCTTATAGTTATACCCAAAGATAAGTGCAGTTCTCACATTTCACCAAGGAATCTTTGCTTCACAACAGAGACCATTGTAGAAAAATCACAATCCATCAAAATGCAGAGTTTCAGAACACAGTTCTGACTGATAGATCTATAAGACAACTATCATACCTAAGGCTCAGGGAATATTCTGAAGAAGAGGTAGAAAGACTGTAAGAGCTAGAGAAACAGGGAGTTGGCTGTGAGCTTGTGTTTCCTAGGGATGTCAGAAGCTCCACCCACGAATTCTCATGAACATGACTGTCTAAACGTGAGATGAACATGGACAACACCAACAGACATCTTTACATAAACAGGCCAAAGCTTGAGAGGCTGCAAGCCTAGACAAAGAACTGTGGACAACTAACAAATGCTGAGCACAAAAACAAATCATCTTTGTCAGAGAAGAACACACCAAATGCTTGTCCAAAACCAAATGCTCAGACCTGAAAAAACACATGCAAGTAACATCATACAGACCAAGTATTTATGTATTTAGGAATATATGTATATATATACATATATATATATATATGTAACATGAATTCTTAAATGGTCTTTTAATAAAAACCCCAGGCCAGATATTGGGGTAAATAATGAAAGATCAGAGAGACAAAGGAACAAGCCACAGCCACCACCTCTTACCTCACCAATGCCTCAACCTGAAAAACCCTCTAGTTCCCATCTCCTCACACCTTATATACCTTCCTCTACCCAGCCATTACTTCCTGGGATTAAAGGCATGTGTGCTTCCCAAGCAAAGGCATGAGATCTCAAGTGCTGGGATTAAAGGCATGTGATTCCCAAGTACTGGGATTAGAGGTGTGTTCCATCACTGCCTAGCTCTGTTTCTCTCCTAGACTGAGCCAATCTCATGTAGTCCAGGGTGGCTTTGAACTCACAGAGACCCAGATAGAGCTCTGCCTCGCGAGTGCTAGGATTAAAGGTGTGTGCCACCACTGCCTGGTATCTATGTTTAATCTAGTGGCTTGTTCTGTTCTCTGATCTTAAGGCAAATTTTATTAGGGTACACAATATATCACCACATATGTGTGTGTGTGTGTGTGTGTGTGTGTGTGTATGAATAATTAAAGAAAAATGCATTGAATTTGAAATAGAGCAAGGGGGAACATGGAGGGGATAGGTTGAAGAGAGAAAGGAGAAGGGGGAAATGATATAATTGTATTACAATTTCAAAAAAAAAACAACCATAAAACACTTCCTAGATGGCAGTCCCCGCCCCCCCCCCAGCCTAAATGCCATGAATGGAGCAGTATCTTAGCACATGATCATCCGTGGGCAAATGAGCATGAAAACTGAAGACATGACAGGGGTGTGCCACCCACCCATGGAGGGTCATCCCTGCAAAGATACCCAGATCCAGTCACCAAGTGCCCACAGGGCTGCTCTGCTCCTTTCCCAGTGACACTCCATGCTTAGGTTAAAGTTCCTTTCTCTGGTGGTGTTTAGGAAGGCTGACCTACATTTAAAAAACCTGACTGAGGTTTACATGAGGACAGACAGGTGCCCAGGTAACCCTTTTAAATTATCAAATAGGAAAGCTCTATGTGCTTAATCTGTATGACATCTATTAACTTCTGATATTTGATTATTAACTTAGAATGACATTAAATAGCATTAAATCTCTGCTTGAGTTACCATGACTAACAACAGACCCTTGACTTAACTGTCCTAAGTTGTGAGGATGTCTTTGTGTGCTTGTGAACACGCTGCCAATCACACAAAATTGCACTTGTTTCCAATATGCAGATATTCAGCAGGAATCAATGTTCACAGGGAAGACTCTTTCAGTCAAGACATTCTCACAATGCTGCCACCACTGGAGTTCAGTGACAGGTGCAGTAGCATTGTCAATCAGCCTATACAAGCTGGTGGTCTCCTGCTGTGGAATATTTGTCTACACTGTGAAGATACGTCTTTGCCAGGGTGCCTTCTGATTGGTTTAATAAAGAGCTAAATGGCCAATAGCTAGGCAGGAGAGGATAGGTGGGATTTCCAGGGAGAGAGAGGAAGAGGAATCTAGGCATGCGGGAGTCCTGAGTCGGATGTGGAGGAATCAGGATGAGCAGTACAGAGATAAGGTAACAGGCCTTGTGGAAGAATGTATATTAAAAAATATATATGGGTTAGTTTAAGTTATAAGAACTAGTTAGAAACAAGCCTAAACTAAGACAGAGCTTTTATAATTAATTATGTCTCCATGTCATTATTTGTGGGCTAGGAGTCCTGATGAAAAAGTTTGAGTACAAATGGCATCCGATGTGCCCGCAAAACCCACTGATAGCAGCACGGAGATGCGACTCTTTTCAGAGGCCCCGCTATGCAACAGAGCACTTGCGGGAAACTATACAGAAATGCCTGCCACAGCACAGACACAGCAGCTCTCCAGATCTGGGATGGTTAGGTGCAGCTGGCATGGTCAGGTAGACCTGAGGGGGGTGGAGCCAGCCATGGAGAGCCTAGAAGGTTAAGGCTTGCCTCACACAGTCAGAGAAGGCTACAGACACACAAAGTCAGGTCCAGACCAAGAAAACCTCTGAATAGATACAGTATATTTAAAAATATGCTTAGATGCTGAAGAAAGGAAAGAAAATGAATATAGGAGGTCATAAAAAATAAACAGTTTAAAAATAATAAAGTTTTTATAGAGAGAGTAGAGTAATAAAAAAAATAAGCCACATAAGGTTGAGAAACACTGTAACACAGGGAGTTTGGACCTTATGTGGTACTTTGCTAGTTTTAAAAGTTTTGAATGCTATGGAACAGAGAATGGCAGCTGCTGAGAGACATTGGACTGTGGAAGGAACCACTGAATTAAACCAGCCTAGACACTTTAGAATGTCTTGGCTTCAGAATGGAAGTCGGGAAATGTGTTGAGTTTGGGGAAGGGGTTGTGCTTTTGTTTCCATGGGATTGAAAAGTTATAGGTTCCTCCAAAATTAATAAAGATCAGATTTGATTGCGGGAGACCTTCTGAAAAATCTTGACTACAGACCTGGAGGAAAAAATAAACCTACAAGACAGGTTATGTATAAGCTGATCCCTCGACAGGGGAACAGCTCTGAGACTGGATGAGACATAATAAATCTTGTTGGCTACAGAAACCTCATGACTTATTATTACATGCCATCCTTTTATGTAGCATGGGTAGAGATTTATATTACAGTTTGGTTTGCAGTACAAATGGACTTATAAAGTTGACAGATGTCTTTTACCTGCTCAAACGTAAAACAAAAAATCATCGTTAGCTGACTTGTACACACTGCACATTCCATTCTTGAGATAATGCAGATATGTATGTCACCTTTAAAAGTTTGTGTGTTTTCAAAACAAAAAGACCAGACACCAATGAAGACAAGTAGCCCAGATGATCCAGCCTATCAAGATGCATCTGTTACAGTTTCAAAATAACTTCAAAGCTGCTAGCTGGGATGTTGCAGCCTCACAGACTACTCCATCCAGGACTTCAGATAAGCTCTACAATGTCCCATCACACAGAGACTAAACCAAAAAAATACAGCTAGCTCTCCTAGGATTTGACCATTATCCCAGTTTTCTCAGGGTCCCCTTAAGATGCCATCACCCCTAGACAACAGGAAACAGTCTAGAGAACATGATGCACACAATTCCAAGAGTTGGGGTGGGTGGTTTCTAGTTATTTGGTGGCTGTTTGTCATCATTTGGGGGTTGATTACAAGTTGTTACTGGTCATGGTCAGGGAGGAAACTGAGCAAAGGAAATTAGATTCATGGATCTCATTCTGAAAAGAAAAACGGGGTATAGAAATGATAGGATAAAAGGGTAGATTATTGAATCTACTTTCAAACTAAAAAAGCAACTATTAGTATCAATTATTTTACATTGGTATGGATTTTTGCACATTGATACAAACTTAAAGTTTTTTGTTATACTATATATATATATATATGTTTCTACTCTTGCTTAAGATATTAGTACCTATGTACCTCATTTAACAATGTAATGTAAAGTTCTAGTCCTTGAAAGCTATTTAGGGTAATAAAGAAATACAGGTTAATAGTCATCTATAACAATCAAACTTACAATCATGTTAGGTATGTTTTCAAGGTCAAACAGAGATGTATTTTAAATAGATAGATGGTTTTCAAACACTTCAGAGATCTACAGAATATGGTATTTAAGATGTGTTAGTAACATAAGGCAAATTTTCATGGCAATGAGATATGTCTGCTCCTGGCAGCACCAATTTACTTCAAAAAAGGATGATGGTCATCAAAGTATCTCAATATGAAGTTTGCTTTCAATGTGGCAAAGCTAGTCATTTGGGCAAGAAATTGCTCTTGCCTGGACTGCTGACAGTATGCTATCCAAACTGGACAAGCAGGACACAAAGGAAGGTAACTGCCAAACTTTGCCAAGACAAGGTAGGACAGTTCTTCAAAATTCCTGCTTCATAGAAAAGTCTGTCAGATATTCTAGGCCTATAGATTGAAGATGGATGCTCAATGTTGCAGAGGAACCTTGGTGACTGTCCAGACAGCCAGGTATCTCTGTCATTTCTATAGTTTTGGAAGTTGCTTGCTTTGTACCTTCTGATTACTCAAGTAATATTATATCCTTCTCAGGTCTTTGATGGAGTTGAAGACTAGGTAGTTATAGTTTTCCTTGTTACCAAATTCAGAAAAGAAACTCACAAAAAAGATGTAAAATGTATAAGGTTAAGAGACATAAAAGCTTAAGTTGTTCATCTAAGAAAATGTCTTAAGGTCTAAAAGATATTTTAGGATGGTAATATAAGTTATGATAAAAAGTAGTTTAGGTATAAAATTTTGGACTCATCAAGATAAGATAGATAATAGAGTACTTTCTCTGAAATTGCCAAATACAAATGGACTGGACATTGTACATGTAATTCTTACCTGATAATTGTTCTTATAGTTTTACTGTATTAGAATTAAACTCTTTTTTATTTAGACAAAAAGGGGGAAATGTTGCAGAGTATTTGTGTACACTGTGAAGATGTGTCTTTGCCAAGGCACCTTCTGATTGGTTTAATAAATAGCTGAATGTCCAATAGCTAGGCAGGACAGGATAGGCAGTACTTCCAGGAAGAGAGGAGGAGGTATCTAGAGTAGTGAGCCAGATGTGGAGGAAGCAGGATGTACAGTATTGAGATAAGAGTCTTGTGGAAGAACACAGATTAAAAATATGGGTTAATTTAAATTTATTTATTTATTTATTTATTTATTTATTAAATTACACTCATGATATTCATTAATTACACTCATGATATTAATCACATTTGTGGTATTCATAGATTACATTCGCAGTATTCATTCAATTATATATATATAAATATATATATATATTTTAATTTTAAATGCTGAATGTCATTTATTGAAGGGGGGAGGAGATCTTAAATACAGGCTTACAGCACAATGGGAGGACCCCGGAGGACAGAAGTTCGCTACTGATGTTTTATAATCTTGCTTCTAATCTGTTAATGCCCATTATTCAGGATACACAGACAAGGAACTTCTCTTAAGCATTCAGTAGGGTGGAACTTGGCAGGGAATTGGCATAGGGAGGATCTCAAGGTCAAGGTACGCAAGCAAGGCAGCAGTTACCCAAAATGGGGGCCGGGTTAATTTAAATTTTAAGAACTAGTTAGGAACAAGCCTAAGCTAATGCTGAGCTTTTATAATTAATAATAAGTCTCTGTGTCATTATTTGCAGGTGGGCAGTCCTGATAAAAAAAGTATTTCTACAGTCTCCGGCTCTCAGTGGCCACTGTGGATAATGAAATCAGGAGGTGTCAGTTCAGCACAGCACACTACAGCCCCAACTCCTGGGTTCAAATGATGCTGATACTTCAGCTTTGTGAATAACTGGGACTACACATGTGAACCGCCATCCTGAGCTAGTCCTCTCAGTCCTGAGCTAGGAGAAAACAGCAGCTTCCAGTGAGCAAATCCATGCTCTCCTGGCATCTGTGTTACCTTATTCTGTCTTCTAATTTTAATACATATTAACTGTACAAATAAGTGCATTTCACTATGACATTTCCATAATTAGTTATACTTTAAATCCGTATAACTTTGAAAGAAAAAAAGGACCTCAGTAAAATAGAATTTGGAGGATGTAATGGTCTAGTCACCTGAATTATTTAATCTCCCACCTTCAGCATAATTCTCTTATTTTCTTTCTTCCTGCCTCATGTGTCAAAGAAGCATGAATTCCTCAAATAAATAGAGCTGTCTAAAATATAAATCTCTCACATAAAAAAAAAACATTAATCTGTTTTGAGATTCTTCTGTAATTTCTAAGGGCAGAGGTATACTAAATGTTAATAGAATTTGGCTTTCCTTGACATAAATTTAGACAGCCAATACCACACTGACTGACAGAATGAAGTATATACACAGACAGGCAACTTTCATCCATCCTCTGTTTGAAGCTGTGTCTTCACAGAAACTCTTGATAATGTATCTTCAGTCACATTAATCAGCTTCTCAAAATGTTCCCTTCCAGAATGTAGAAGACTCACTGCATCTGGAAATTACTCACCGAAGTCAGAGCATCTAACAGTGTCAGTGACTAGTATGTGGAGGGGAGGTTGGCCGAGACCATGAGAACTGCCACCCATCTATTCTATCTGCTCATCCAGGCTGTGCAGCTTCTGGATAAACTGAGTGAGCAACCTATGTACTCTAGAACCTCCCAAGAGGCTACTGAGGCTAAATGCAATACAGTGACCCTCCCCATCATATCCTTCAAAGAAAGACTGTCAGCAGTCAGCAAACCCTATTAGGATGGGCTTGTACAAGCAAGAATGATGATATGATGAATATGACAGCTGTTTTGCCCAGAAGGATAAGATCTACACTTGAAGAGATTGGAAGAACCAATCCCCTAACGATAATTCCTAGCGGAGAAAAGCATCCCTGAGAGGGAAAAGTCATAGGAAGTAAAACTTGCTCTCCTGGACCAGACTTTCTGTATATGGTCATGAGATAGAGCTGCCTATAAACATGACTGAGGGTGGTTAAATGCAGAATGGAGGAGACAATACTCCATTGTGTTCACAGGCCAGAGAGTCAAGTTACAACCGTTTAGAGACTGGAAGCAGGACACCCTCCTGATACATGGGGACAGCCCTGATGTTGGAAAACATCAACTCTAATTACAAAGGCTGTCCTTGCCGTGCAGCAGACAATGGGCACACCATGCTGGCTGTATCATGAGGAACTCATAAAATACAATCACAAGACCCCACCCAGAATGCCTGAATCAGAATTGCTGTGGGATGGTCTGTATGTCAAATGTGTTGCTCTGATTGGTTAAAAAATAAAACACTGATTGGCCAGTAGCCAGGCGGGAGGAAGCATAGGCGGGACAAGGAGAGAGGAGAATTCTGGGAAGTGGAAGGCTGAGTCAGAGAGACACTGCCAGTCGCCACCATGACAAACAGCATGTGAAGATGCTGGTAAGCCACGAGCCACATGGCAAGGTATAGATTTATAGAAATGGATTAATTTAAGATGTAAGAACAGTTAGCAAGAAGCCTGCCGCAGCCATACAGTTTGTAAGCAATATAAGTCTCTGTGTTTACTTGGTTGGGTCTGAGCGGCTGTGGGACTGGCAGGCGAAAGAGATTTGTCCTGACTGTGGGCCAGGCAGGAAAACTCTAGCTCTACAGAATCTTCATTTTAGTAAGTCTGTCTGTGAATTGTATGCATGTTAAAAGTTTGAGAACTCCTAACGTCTCCTAAGAGCATCTCTTTCTCTCTCTCTCTCTCTCTCTCTCTCTCTCTCTCTCT
>CABHPH010141578.1:6805-18408 GCA_902168325.1 Peromyscus nudipes | reverse complement strand
AAACCCTGTCTCGAAAAACCAAAAAAAAAAAAAAAAAAAGGCAAAAAAAAAAAAACTAATTGAAGAAAAAATAATTCATTACAACAGCTGCACGTGCCCTGAGGTTATGTACAGATACCACCTGTGGTTGCTGTGCCTCTGACTTACATGTGCACATGCAGAGGGGACAGTAGAGGACTGTGGGTAGGCTGCTCCTATTCATCACATACAGTTAGCTGATGGGCCAAGATCAAACTGTGCCTGAAAGAAGAAAGCCAAGAGAATACTTTCCCACTGCTCCTCCCCAAACACTTGAGTATCCGGCAGAGTGGACAATGATAATAGACCCCACTTCCTGGGTCCCCAGAATCTCTAGACCTGTCACTGGAATAAGGACCTATCCTAAACTTAGAGACCAATATGAATCCTAAATTCACTTTTGGTGTAGCCCAGAGCTGTGTATAACCAAGTATAAACTGCTGTTTATACCTGTTTTTAACTTTTAAAAATATTGCTGGTTAAGTTATATCTCAACCTCTTGCTTTTTTATTGAATAACTTTTGGTCAGTTTGTATCAATCATTCAAAGAGTGAATTCAATTATTTCTGAATGAAATCTATTTTGTTTCCCAAACGTATTCCCTTCTTAATCTTCTTCTGAAATTGGAGGCTGGCTGGCTGGCTCCCACTTTGATGGCAAACTGCCCAGTTCGACCGATTTCAGAAAAAAAAGTAGGAACTAATAATTTTGACCCTGAGTGAATGGCTCCGCACATCATGTAACATCCAAGAGAAAAGCAAACTTGGAAATCTTTTCTGGGAATGTTCAGACTCAGTCCAGATTCTTGGCAGTTGAAAGGCAGAGCTAGGGTGGAAGACAGACAGACAACAGAATCGCACTGCTCACCTGACCATCCAGAACTCAAGTCCAAAGCTTTCCAGTGGCTTTGAAGGCCTCTTCATCAGGGTGCCAAGAATACAGATAGTCATTTCAGAAGGATACCAGCCCAGCGCAACTTAGAATGCTCAGGAATATAGTTTGTGGGCCCCACAGATGTTAGGAGGGAAAATGTTTGCATTGCACCGAATTTCTTCTTATCCTTCTTTCTCAAACATGTCTACATGGGTTCTGAAATATTTAAGTAAGCCCATCCAAAGACCCTTCAGGCACCTACACTGTAAAAATTCTCCTTAAGGACTGTGATACTGATGGATTCTTTCACACACTAAATCTTCAGTGCCCCTGATGCCAATGGAATTAGGGAGTGATTTATACCCCCAACTTGAAGTTTCAGGTGTGCTAGCCCCTCAGATGGTGACAATAAAAGTTAGATTGGCACAATCTAGAGTTATCTGGGAAGAGGGATCCTCAATTGAGAAAATGCCTCCATCATATTGGCTTGTAGACAAGTCTGTGGGGTGTTTTCTTAGTTGATGATTGATGTGGGAGGGCCCAGCTCACTAGGGTTAGTGCTACCCCTGGGCAGGTGGTCCTGGGTTGCATAAGAAAGCAAACTAAGCGAGCCATGGTGAGCAAGCCAGTCAGCAGCATTTCTTACATTCTGGAGGCTGGAAAGTCCAAGGCCAAGTGTTAACATCTGGAAGGATTTATTTTTGTCTTCCTGGGCAGAAGGGCAGGGATGTGTGAGAGACTAAAACCAAATTCGCTTTTGTAACAAACCTGCCGTCATGATCCCACTTACCATAACAATGATCCCACTCTCAGAATAACAACAGGGACCCATTCTTCCATCCTGGCCTACTCACCTATTAGTCCTGTTACAGTGGTAGGTAAATTAGAACATGTCATCCAAGGCATAATGAAGGCAAGCCTCAGATCACATACTCCAATGCTCATTAAACAAACACATATGCACTTACTGCAAACTTTTATAACATGTACACTCCACGAGAACTATTGCAGGGGATCCAACCACATCTCCAAAATTACATAAGCCAGTTCCTTAATATAAACCACAAGGGTGGGGGTGGGGATGATAGAGGGACAGCTCAGTTGTTAGGAGTTGCTTAGTGAAGATCTCAGTAAGAGCTGCTCTTGGAGAGCCCCTGGGTTCAGTTCCCAATCACCACCCAGTGACTTACAATTAACTGAAGTCCCAGGAGATCCAACACCCTCTTCTGACCTCAGCAGGCACTGTACATACATAGTGCACATACATACATACATACATACATACATAATGCACATACATACATGCAAGCAAACACACATACACATAAAATAAAAATGAATAAAATTTTCAATAATATATGTCTTAGCGCACACACACATACACACACACACACACACACACACATTGATTCTGTTTCTCTGAAGAACACTAATTTCTAAGCTTTACCCCTAATAATTAACCTGCCCCTGGAGACTCCATGTGATTCATGTTGCTTAAATTATTCAATCCCCAGAACAACCAAGGAAGGAAGGGCTAAGAAACATGGACCGTTCTTGATCCACCTGCTAAAAACAGCCTATAAACTGTGGAAGTGGTTATTCTTTGAGAAAATTCATGGCTTCCATGAATGGAGCCAAAAGCGTTTCTCAGAAAAGCATGAAGAGCCCACACTCAGTCACAAAGTTCACTTCTCAATGGGGATACAATGTCCATTTCAGTTTTAAAATCATGTTGGTCACATTGCATCAGAGTACAAAACAAATGAGTGGATTTCTAAAATGGTTCGTCTGAGAAAATAATAACAGTTGGTAGGTAACAATAATTAAAGCTTTCAAAACCAGATGGCTAATGCCTATGTCAGTCAAAATTTGGGCTAATAAATGTGTACAGACATTGTGATAAAATAAAACAAAAACCACCAAGGTAAGGGTGGCACAGATTGGGAGTGACCAGCCAATGACTGGTCCAGCCTGACACCCGTGCCATGAGAGTGAGCCCACCCCGACACTACTTGGAGGGCCCAGAGACCTAGGATAGAACCAAACATGATTGGAGAAAAAAAATGTCAATGTAATGATGCCTAACGATATTTTCTACACTCATAGATTGGTGAGTTGTCATCAGAGAGCCTTCATCCAGCAACTGATGGAAACAGATGCAGAGACCCACAGTCAAACATTAGGCCAAGCTCAGGGAATCCTGCTGAAGAGAGGGAGGAAGGATTGTAGGAGCCAGAGGGGTCAAGAACATCACAAGAAAACCCACAGAAACAGCTAACCTGACTGATAGGAGCTCACAGAATCTGAACCAACAACCAGGGAGCCTGCATGGGACCAACCTAGGCCCTCTACATATATATGATAGTTGTGTAGCCTGGTCTACTTGTGGCACTCTTAACATGGGGAGCAGGGACTGCCCCTAATGCTTTGGCTGGCTTTGGGGAACCTACTCTTCATACTGGGTCACCTTGCCCAGCCCTACATACAGAGAAGTGCTTACTTAGTCCTGCTGCAACTTGATATGCCAGGTTTTGCTGATACCCGTGGAGGGCAGAGGGGAGGTGGCGGGAGGAGGAAAAGAGAGAGGGGAAACTGTGGCTGGGATGTGAAATAAATAAATCAATTTAATTAAAAATAAAATAAAACAAAAACCAAGTAATAAGCTAAAATAAAAACCTGCCACTTCATGCAGGGCTTAGGATACAAGCATGAGAGTGATTAAATACACAGAACCCCAAGCAAGAAGACTGTCCATCTTTCCATAGGACTTCGTACAAGGTATGTTTGTCTGTAGATAAAAAAAAAAAAAAAAATCAGGAAACCGCCCCAGGGCTTATTTGTCCATACTGTTTCCAGGGGCTGTTTTAGAAATACAAAAAGGTAATTTTTCTCATGATTCCAGTGTTTTAATAACCTAAAAAAATAATAATAATAAAATTAGGTTAAAGTCATAGAAGCTGCAAGAGGTACATTCCACTGTGTCAACAGGCTCAGCATCTGGAAGCCAACACTAATGTCTTTACAATCATCCAATAGGACCTCTCACCTTCCCAATTAAAACACAACGTGTTCAGGATCAGTCCAGCTGAAGAAGATCCTTAACTTCCCACACCTGTGGACATACCACGATCGCAGTTTCCTAAACTCCGCAAACCACAAATGCTCCTTAATAAGCCAAGCACTATGTAATCAATTCATGGCAGACACTCAAATATTTGTTAAATCAACAAATAAGGAAACATTAAATATCTCCGAAGAAAAGGAAGATACACAGCAGTGGGAGCCAAACTAGCAAAAAGGTTGCTGGAAGAGACAGGAAACCTCCCCAACTCGAGACAAGCAGCTCCTTATAATTAATATTTGTCAATTAGGTGTGTAAATGACACTGCTTGTCAACAACCTTGGGCCTTTGTCAGCTGTGAATGGCTTCTTCCTGTGCAGGCTGATAATGCAAAAGTAATTCAGTAGACTCCCAGGGGAATCGTCGCAAAGAAGAGCGGAGCTTGAGTCTGCACTTTCGCTTGTTGTCCTATGAGAGCTTCCTCCTCAGCCCCCCGCAGCTGAGTTATTAGTATTCTTTCCCCACGGATGGGACTTCATTTTAAATCTAGGATGCCATAAAAAAAAAAAATCGGGTGGAAGCTAATTTTGATTGTTAGACTAAAGGGCCAGTGCCTGGGTTTATAATGCTGACCAGTGCAGCCCTCTGCACTCTTCCTTTGGGATACCAGGCAAAATAAGCACCTTGCCTTTATAGTTGCCTGTTTTACGCACTCCAAAGAAGGAGGGTTTTCCATCTGGGAGGTTGATGCAGAAAACGGGGACGTTGTAGCCATGAGAGCCTGCTGGAGCAGGAACTGCAGGGGCCGAACACGGCCGTCTTGAGTGGCTCTGAACATTTTAAAATGTATCTGGAGCCTGATAGTAACCAGTATGTGATGAAAACGACTCTCAAGTCAAGAAGAGAAACGGATGTTTTACGTTAAAAGCGAGGAACTTGAGTACAGCTCCCCAGCGTTGCATATCAAGCAAGCATGAAAAGCACCAGTGAAGGGCAAGGTCGAGACACACAGCATCCTCTGGCTCAGCAGAACGTGGGCTGGCACAGAGAGAGCCCTAGGCTAACACAGTGGCGCGGGATGGCGGAACCAAAAGGGGGATGAGGAGGAAGAATAGAGGAGGAGGAGAGAGAGAGAGAGAGAGAGAGAGAGAGAGAGAGAGAACGAACTCTGCAATGGAAGCAGGTGTGATAAAGAAGGGTGAAGCAGAGACCTCGAAGCATGAAAATGGGGCTTCACTTCAAATAAAGAAAACTGAAGCTACTCACTGACTAGCATACTATTTTACCCTCATTTAGAAGTTTGGCATGTTCACCAACGGAAGCTCCAAACTCTTTTGCGGAGTGTGAGGGAGGAAACGGCGCATCCCCTCGAGGAACGTGGCCAGACACCTGTGTTTGTTCTTTGTAAGCTTTTTCTGTTCCTGGCACACGACTAACACCTTCAGTGGCTCTCTTCCTTTCCATGTCGTCGTCTCGTCGGACCTTCGGTTTCGTCCCTATGGCCAAACTATTTTCTCAACGCTTTCTAACCAATGCCCCTGGCTCTGATCACCCTCCTCCAAACTGACTGTTTATGCAGTCTCAACTTGGTAGGGCTACAAAACTGGCACTCATACATCAGTTTCCTTATTCTAGAAACGCCTTGTAATGACCACACCAGTCCTGCCCTATCCGCTATCTGTTAGGTCTCAGACTTAGGACAAAGGGCTGAGGGGCCTATTTAACATATCAAAGCAGACTTTGGCTGCCATTTTCCCTCAGTCCCTACTCACGAGTCACCTGTGACAGAGGGCTGGCACACCCTCCCTGTTACCCCCAACCCCTGCAGTCTCTGAGTTTCCCTTTCTCCAGCTTCTCCGGTTCCTACATGACCTCAGCCATTTTAACTATGTGGACCTTTGGGGCCTTGGTTCCCTTCGCCCTCTTGGCTCCTGGTTCCTTCCTCCCTCTCTCTTCTCATAGCCCGGTTCAGTCTGGCCCCTTCCAGCAGCCTCTGCCTATGCTCTCTCTCGCAAACCTTCTCCTCAACGTAGGAGCAGCCACGTCCTCATCTTTCCATTCACGATCAACACTGCCTGATTAGAGTTCAACTATGCCTGTGGAACCAGCAAGCCCCTCTTCACTTTTGTCCACCGCCAACCCTCTTCCACACAGCTCTGCTCCCGCCCAGCACCGGAATGTGTTGTTCCCTGAGTTGGTGGTGAACGGAGCTGAGTCTTTTTCTACTACCTATGTTTCTCCTTCAAGAGCCAGGAAGTCAGAACCCACCCAACAGGCATCTCCCCTGACAACAAAAGGGTCTTCTTGGTGAGGAGTCCAGGAAGACCATTACAAATACATCTTGGCTTCTCCTCTGGGGGCCCCTGGCACTCTCCTCTCCAGACCTGACTCCAGACCAGTGTCTGGCTGTCCGGCAGCATTCTGACTTCCCCCTTTTTCCTTAGTGCTGGCCCCTTTGAATTCCATCAAGTCCCTGTTGTTTGTCCTGGATGAATGGTTCTGTCACAGCCTCCTGCCTTTTTTCTCCAGACTTCTTTGGGTTATCTGTGGTGACCACCTTCCTCGACTCCCTGGGACTTCCCCTAGCAGATTCACCACCCTCATCTAATGCTTTTGAGCCCTTATGGGGAAAGCTATTGTTGAATCCCAGCTTCCGCCTCATCTCCGGGCCCATTTACCTTTCCTACAGTAGGCCAGTTCCCTGAGCCTGGAGACCTTGAAAGACAGCGGCGGTTCCCGCTGATCTTCCCAGATCGTGTCTGCCATCTAGTGGATACAGGTATTAACTACACAGGGGCTGGGTGCAAAAGCTCGTCTACAGTGGAAAGATTTTGTTCTCTCTTCAAAAGGTGATTGGTTGTGCAAATGAGAAAGCTATGCATTTAGAGCAGCCAGAGCGGGGATTATGAAGTGGATTTTATTCCCTCTCCCAGAAGTCAGTTTCAGTAGTTTGTGCTTTTCTATCTGTGTCTACTGTTCCATTGTATAAATAGGCCACATTTTAGACATTATCTAACCGGTAGACATTAGAATTCTTTTTGGTTTGGGGCATTCATAAAGTTGTTGTGAATATGTTCTGAATATTATGTAGAACCCTTTTGGGGACAAATGTTTCAATTTCTCTTCAACAAACATCCAGGAGTAAAATCACTGTCAAAAGGGGTGGGGGAGTTGAAATACTGCCATGATCACAGATCACATTTCTTTGCAAGGTCACTGTGATCTTAGCCAAGGCCAGCAAGCCAGATCTCTAGGAGTTGGTCTCATTGAAACTGTGTGCTTTGCGGAGTGACCGATCCGCGTAATGTTGTGGACTCTTGCTTGTGAACTCAAGGCAGGTGCCTATCTGCTGTTGGCTTCAGATTGGAATGTTGAGGTTTCTGATCAGTCTAGCTGGAGAAGAGTCTGGCAAGGCACCACCGCCACCTGCAGGTGCTTCTGAGGCCTCAGAAAAAGTGTGGGCGCATCTGGGCCATGCAGTAGGGACATCACTGTGGACCTATGAACTGAAGATATGATGCTTGCCCAGGTGCTGGTGGATCAAGGCAATGCTGAGCTGAGGAGTGTGGCTTTCGTCTTGTAATAGAAAATAGAAGCACATGGTACAGCTCACTTGCTACCTGCTGATCACAGCTCAAATACCACCTGTGTTCTCACACACTGATGGCCACTGCAGTCCAGCTCTGTCCTGTTGAGGACTCTGGAAGCAAGAGACACTGGGGAAGACTGATTGTTTGGAAATCATGGGAAACCTCTCTCAAAGAATTGAATTACTCTCTAAGGGTTGATATTGTGTAACAGATAAGAGTTGACCAACAAGACTCCAATTCTCTCTTCCTACCTCACAGCTTTGTGATTTTATTTAACTCAGAATTTAACTTCCGTTTTGGTAAAATGGGTCTGATACATATATAATGGTCATTTTGTATATAGTTAATGCCTAATAGATTGTTACTCATTATTGTCTACTTTAAACATCCATTGGGAATAACATTAAAATGTATATGCTCTTGCTTGTCATAAAGAAAGTCTGGAAGCATGCATAAAAGACTAATAGAAATAGCTACTATAGAAATGGGAGCTGAGGACTCCAGGTTGAAGACAAGTATTATGTGGATACCATTCTGTGTATATAATCTATATTCAGTATCGATTCTTCAGGCCACTAGAGGCAGAGTTCAAACCTAAATCTTTCCCACCCTGAGATCCTTTCCTCTGCCTCCTATTTCTCTCTTACTGTCCCAAAAGAGTAAGTTGACTGGGTTACTGACCTCAGAGCTAGACCCTTGTACAGTACATCCACCTCCTGCGTTCCTTCCCTTCTCTCTTTACTGGATACAGTAAGATGACTCTAGAGGTCTGCTGCTGGGATTGGGTAGTTAAAACAACAATGGCTTCCATTACAAGCTAAACCTTAAGAACTAACAGTGTTAACAGCCTCCAAGAACTGGGAAGTGATGAGGAAACCGAATCTCCAAGAGTCCAAGATCTCAAAACCTCACAGTGGCTGAGCAAGCAAGCAAAATCACCCACCTGGCTCTAGAGCCCCGATCAGGGGCTCTGTGCACCCGGGCTGGGAGCCAGGCACTGAGGACGGGAGTCTGCCATCACTAAGGATGAAGGGCTGACATCACTTACTTGTCCTTACCAACAGAGGACTAAGAGCTATGACTTGTCAGTAGCAAATGGGTCACAAAGACCCATACTTTATTTACAATGAGGACCTTGGACCACCCTCTCCTCTAGAGGTCTTCCCTTACTACAAGGTCCTTATAGGTCATTGAGAGATCTCTCTGAGTTTGAGGCAAAACCTTTGATAATAAAAGCGAACATTTCCTGGACAATCCCTCTGTCCTCATCCTCCAGGGACCTGTGGACCAGGCTTCTGAGCTCTGAGGTACCAGCCCAGCAATGTTCTTTCCCTTCTTGTACTGCCTAATGCACAGGTGCCACATAGGTGACAAGTCAGAGCATGGATAATGGATTCCCTGGCAAACCTGAATCATACAGCACTCAAGTTAGGGACATGGTTTTTCCTTTTCAGTCACTAGAAGTAACCACAAGAAGTGAAAGCTAGATTTGGTTTGCTTTTATTTTTGTTTGCTGTGGGATGGTCTTTCTGTATTGCTGTGAATATGTGTTCCTACTATTGGTTAATAAAAAAGCTGTTTTGGCCTATGGTAAGGCAGGATAAGAGCCAGGCAGGAAATCCAAGAGAGATATAAGGAGAAGAAGGTGGAGTCAGGGCAGACACTATCCAGCTGCCCAAGGAGCAAGATGCCAGCAGACCAGTAATGCCATGGCCACGTGGCAATATGTAGACTAATAGAAATGGGTTACTTTAAGATGTAATAGCTAGCTAGCAATAAGCCTGAGCCATAGACCAAACAG
This sequence comes from Peromyscus nudipes, assembly GCA_902168325.1. NCBI lineage: Eukaryota > Metazoa > Chordata > Mammalia > Rodentia > Cricetidae > Peromyscus > Peromyscus nudipes. The sequence continues at coordinate 9,065 of CABHPH010141578.1, read as the reverse complement.
TTTGTAATTAATATTAAGCCTCTGAGTGATTATTTTATAAAACCAGCTGCTGCCCAGGTGGGACCGGATGGGACTGAGAAACTTGAGTCTACATTTGTTTTTAAACTTATATCTTGCCCAACTTATTTTGTGCCTTGACAAATAAGGGAATTCACATAAAATATGATCATATACCTGGTCAGCCTTTAAACCAACAGGAAAAGCCAGCCCATGTCAGGCTTAGATGGTTAGATGAGATTTTTCCGTGTGTGATTTCCCTAGGCTACATTTGCACAAGCTCGTAAGATGCCAGAGAGGCTTAAAGTGGTTGTTGCACCCTGCCTGGGTGGGCAAGCTCATCAGGTCAACATCAGGGGAGCTGACTCTATCCTGACACTTCAGGGTCCAGATGAAGTCATTCATGGGGGTTTCTGCTCATAACCTATTCACAAGTGTAGCTAGAGTTTTCCTGCTGTGCCCACAGTCAGGACAAATCTCTGCCACCCGCCAGTCTCCAGCTCCCAAGTCCCGCCAGTCTCCGAGCCCACTTATAAAATAAACACACAGACGCTTACATTATTTAAACTGCTTGGCCATTAGCTCAGGCCTATCATTGTCTAGCTCTTACTCTTATATTTAGCCCATTTCTATTAATCTCTACTTTGCCACGTGGCTCGTGGCTTATTGGTACCTTACATCTTCCTTCTCCTGCCGCGGCTCCACGCCGTCTCCCCTCTACCTTCCTGTTCCCTCAATTCTCCTCTCTGTTAGTCCCGCCTATACTTCCTGTCTGGCTACCGGCCAATCAGCGCTTTATTGATACAGAGTGATATCCACAGCACACAAGCATCTTTTTTTTTGTTTTGTTTTTTGTTTTTTGTTTTTCGAGACAGGGTTTCTCTGTGTAGCTTTGCGCCTTTCCTAGAACTCGCTTGGTAGCCCAGGCTGGCCTCGAACTCACAGAGATCCACCTGGCTCTGCCTCCCGAGTGCTGGGATTAAAGGCGTGCACCACCACCGCCTGGCTCGTAAGCATCTTAATAACCCCAAGGAATTGAGACTGCAAAAACTCATCGGAGGAGTGCTCAGACCTACCTGGGACATACATACCACACCCTACCCCTCAAGGCTCAGGGATCTTCATGGAAGAGGAGGCAGAGGTGGTGGATGACTTAAAGGAAATAGCATTTTCTAGATACCGCAGGGAAGTTTCACATGTGAACCCCACCGTGAATATGACAGCTAGTACAAGCCACGTGCAAGCTCAGGGCAGACAAAACCCCAGCCAGCATGGTGGAGAGGTGGTTGACAGAAAATCCCAACACTAGCTAAGGAGCTATTAGCATTTCATAGTGGCAGGGAGAAGGGAAAGTCAGCTTTCTTTAACAGTGGTGTGAACCTTGGGATATCAACCACACTCCAGTACAGGCCTCATGCCCAAGAGTAGTAGGGCAGCACCATCTAGACTCCATGAGCTTTTAGAAAGAAAAACAAGAAAACTCAAAAGTTAGGTGGGTAGGAAGGTGAAGGTGGAGAGGGTCAGTCTGGGAGGAGTTGGGGTATGAGGTAAATATGGTCAAAATAGACTGTATAAATTTCTCAAAGAATTAATAAAAATATGACTTAAAAAATTCCACAGAGCATAGATTTAGAACACGAAAGAAAGATGGCAGAATACAACAAAATGAATCATGAGCAATTTAGTGTCCTCCCAAGAGGAAGTGGGAAATGGGGGAATGGTGTGATTATTTTTATGACTGTGCATCATCTGATTTCAGATGACCGTGAGTCATGGCAGCCTGTATTTATTCAATCCGGCAAACTTCCCAGCCACTCTGGAGACCTTTATCACATTTATTCTGACAAAGTTCCACCCTCCCCTGACGTGTCTCAATCACATCTTTTGTTGACTGAGAAAACAGTCTTTGTAAAGCTGAATGGCTCTACACATTCCAAAGCACAGATACTACCCCCATATCCCTGCCTTCCCACTTTAGTTTATCTATTTTGAGTATGTGAATGACTTCCACAGCTTGTTGGACACCTGAAGCCTGCAATGGTGTTCAACACTGACTATACTATGGTTTTCCCTATACATAACTGTGAAAAAGTTTAATATAGAAATTCTATATAGTAATAGATCAACAATAATTAATACTAAAATAGGACAATTAGCTATCTATCATAACTATGCCATAACAAAAGTTATGTGGTTATGATACTGCTCTTATACTCCTCTCTCTCTCTCTCTCTCTCTCTCTCTCTCTCTCTCTCTCTCTCTC